>JAVIWB010002105.1:0-288210 GCA_031893035.1 Dermolepida albohirtum | reverse complement strand
AGGAATTTGGATTCCTTATGATTTAAAGCCAAGAGACGTTGAGCGTCGTTTTTTCGCCTGTGAACAACTGCTCCAGCGGTAAAAAAAGGAAGGGTTTTCTTCATCGCATCGTTACGGGTGATGAAAAATGGATTCATTACAGCAACCCAAAGAGAACAAAATCATGGGGACTGCCCGGTCATGCTTCTACGTCGTCGGTTCGGCCGAATATTCACGCTGCGAAGGTTTTACTGTATATTTGGTGGGACCAAGGCGGTGTTATTTATTATGAACTGTTGAAACCGAACGAAACCATCACTGGGGAACGGTATCGAACTCAATTGATGCGATTGAGCCGAGCACTGCGCGAAAAACGGCCACAATACGAGCAAAGGCACGAAAAAGTGATTCTACAGCATGACAACGCTCGGCCTCACATTGCCAAACCCGTTAAAACCTACTTAGAAACGCTGAAATGGGAGGTCCTACCCCACCCGCCATATTCCCCAGATATTGCGCGTCCGATTATTACTTGTTCCGTTCGATGGCACATGGTCTGGCTAATCAGCAGTTCCGCTCATATGAAGACATCTCAAAATGGCTTGATTCGTGGATAGCCTCAAAAGACGAACACTTCTACCGTGACGGTATTCGAGCTCTGCCAGAAAGACAGGAAAAAGTTGTCGTTAGCAATAGTCAATATTTTGAATGATTCATTTGTAAACATTTTTTCACAATAAAGTTGCATTTTCATCAAAAAAACAACGAGAACTTAGTTGCGCACCAAATATAATTTTAATGTTTTATTAACCCAAAGGTCGAAACTCCCAATAAAAAAAGTAAAGATTATAATTAGAAAAAAAGGACCAACATATCAAAAAAAGAAAGAATGCATTAAAAAATGTTCGTATTTAAGTTCAACAAGGTTGCTCATAAAATAATTTTAACATAAAATTTAGAGGCGATCATATTATTCATTAGCTTATTTATATTTAAAAGTGTATCGTTTGAAGCTAAGAGAAGTATTTAGTAATTAGTTATTATGAAGCAATCTTATATTATTTAAATCGGGCGTATATGAACGAAAAAAAAATATTATAAAAAAGTGTATATGTGTGATATTACTGTCAGAGAATATTATAAATTAGATAGAAAATAGGCCCGCGCATTATATAAAAATTATAGGTTAGGAGCAACGTCTAAATTAAAAAATACAGCTGCATGTAATCTAAAGTACATTACGACTAACGCAAGATATAAACAGCAAAAATATTTTTTTAATAATTCACACTTTATTAGAGGAAGCAAAAATGTATCTGTGCGTAATAGAACCGACAATTTTTGAAATGAACTAGACATTAACTTAATTACTTAATTTTCTTTTTTGCATGAAAGGAACGGAGAAAAGAATTTGAGTAATATTTTAATCGTCCTAATAAAATGTGAAATTATACAGTTAGAGCTATTATGTGTTTTAGAATTAGTTATGTATTTAATTATTAATTAACGTTTTAAAGGAAAATAACTCATGAGAATCATGTTCGGTTTGCATTAATTGTAAGGAATTCTTTTTGAAGAGCCGCCTTTAAAGATTTGATAAATGCCTTGAATTTATATGTATATCCTAATTAAATTTAGTTATAATTACTTTAAAAAAGCGTATCTAATTTATTTTATACAAAATAAGACACAGTAATTCTTTTGGAGCATCTAAGTTGTACGTTTCATATTATAAATTATTTATAATAAATTTTATTTTTTTTAATTTCATAAGTTTATTTTCAATTTTCTAGTGACGAAACTTAGAAACAGGATCTTGGTATGATGTAATAGACGCTAAAATATTTATGATAAGTCATAAAACAGATGCATCAGTTAACACGAACATAAATGTCAATCAAACTTCCTATAACAGTTTTAATGTATTTGAAGGACTTTTTGTTAAAAAACAACTGTGTCGTGCATATTAAATCAATGTAAACATCCTTTACTGTGCGAAGTGTTCAAAGGTTAATTATCGTGTTTGTTTAGTGGATGCAAAACCCATCTGACAAATGCAGAATTTTAACTTCTGAAATCATAGATACATAGTAGAACACAAAATTCATTTCTAATACAGAATTAAACAGATTAAAGTAAATTATATTTTATTATATACCACATATATGGTAGAAAATGCTAATATATTGCACATTATTAATTTGTAAATTTAAATATTCCATATAGTATAAAAATCATTTAATTTAAGAGCAAGTTTGCCCTGAACATTACAATTATACGTCAATTTTTTTAGTAAGTGGACGTTCTTCTTAACTTGATAACTAATGAAAAGTATAAATGAGAGTTAAGAAATAAATAAACATTTACCTATATAACATTGACGAGTAGAATAGAAAAAAAAATGTCTGGAATATCTCCATTAGAATTTGATAATTGTTCCGTCATCTATGAATAGAAACTCAATTTATATAAATTAAAAAAATACTGAATGCTCAAGAACTCTGTTATTGCAACAGAAATTTGTTATTTTAAAAACTAGATGTCACTTTAAAACAAAAATAAAACAACGTAACCTAAATAATATCCTACACTTTAATTGACTAATATTCATTTGCATGTATTTAACAAGGTATATTTTTATATTTAATTGTAACATATTTAAATAAGGAGTATGTAAAATGTTTCCTACAAGTACACAGTGTAAACACTGGATGTTCACTAGTGAAGAGGAAATAAATAAAATAAGGGAAAATACAAATCTAAAACACATACAAAAATACGGAAAGAATGTTCCGGTAAGGTTTACATGAAATCAATTCCGTAGTATAAAAGTTTAATTTTGTAGGAAGGCACAAAATATGACGTATTCCTTACTCCAGATGAAGAGAAACTAATGGTACGCAGATATGAACTGCATTTACGTGATTTTTGTAAAAGATTTCAACCTTTAATGCCTAGATGTGTTATTGGAACGGCTTTTCATTATTTCAAACGCTTTTATATTTATAATTCAGTTATGAATTATCATCCCAAAGAAATAATGTAAGCAATTCTTCAAAGTATTTATAACAAGACTGAATAATTAAATTTCAGGGTGACTTGTATTTATTTAGCTTGTAAAGTTGAAGAATTTAATGTGTCTATAATTCAATTTGTAGCAAATATTAAAGGCGATAGAGATAAAGCTACTGATATTATTTTAAACAATGAACTATTATTAATGGAACAATTAAATTTTCATCTAACTATACATAATCCATATCGACCAATCGAAGGGCTACTAATCGATATTAAAGTAATTTTCAAAGATTATATTTTAACAGCATTTAATATCAAAGGTTTTTACAGACACGTTGCACATTAAATGATCCAGAGAGATTACGGCCCGGTACAGAACACTTTTTAGAGAGAGCATTTTTGACTGATGCAGTGTTAATATATTCACCAAGTCAAGTTGCATTAGCAGCGATATTGCATGCGGCATCAAAACTACAAGAAAATTTGGACTCCTATGTAACAGATACATTATTTGGAATTGAAGGTAGAGGAAAACTAGAAGAATTAATCGAAGCTGTCAGAAGTAAGTGTAAAATGATCAGGCATTGTAATAACAATAGAGGAACTATGTATATCCGTAAAACTGTAATTTTATATACAGGTATAAGATCTATGGTAAAAATGGCAGATGCTGTACCTGACAAGAATCAACAGAAACTATTGGATAAAAAACTGGAAAAGTGCCGAAATCCAGAAAATAATCCAGATAGTGAAATGTAAGTAATTACAAACATTACTACGGGTATAATAAACTAAAATTCAAAATATTTACTGATGCATTATGAATGCCTTGTGTGATTAATAAAACTGTGCACATATTTACCTAGGATATTGAAGAAAATATAATAACACCTGTAGAATCTATTTGTGTAATATTAACAAGAATGTTTCGTAACCACAATAGCTTTATGAAATCATAATTGTTCCAAGCTGTTACATTCAAATTTTTATGTTAAGTACCTGGTGTTTATTTTTGAATTTTCTTCTTTTTCATATACTACAAGAGTTATATTTAGAATCAAATATAAAATTTTTTTATTTAACTTTGATAATACTTTCAAAATATTTTAACACATATGACCAAGAATTGTAATTTTATAGTTTTTGCCTTTGTAATATATACGACTTGCAAATTAATACCACATTTAATATTTCAAAAATTCAATTCATTGTCAAACAAAAAATAGTAAAATAAAAACATAACCTAAATGATATTTGGAAAACTTCAAGAATAGTCACTTGATGAGAAACTATTGAAGGTCATAACAATATTTACTCCATATTTGTCGAACAGTTAATATTAAAATCGTATTAGGTTTTATGAAATAAAAATATATTTACATATGAACAGGAATTAATGCATAAGTAGTACACCAATTACTTTTTGAGGTTAGTTTTCATTCAAATAACGTCATAATCTTGATACGGGTACTAAACAGTGGGCTATGATTTATTGATGAAAATGTCTTGGTGACGATTTTAGTTTATCTTTCCCGAGTTTAGCAAAAGTAACAAATCGAAGAAATATTTCGGCATTTTAAATTTACAATCAGCGGGATGGATTATTTTTAAAAATTATGAAATATACTAACGAGTATTTTCGAATATTAATTTTCTATAATTGTAAATATGGATTAACACATTAAAAAGTTACGATGAACCGAAAAAAGTCCTTAATATCGAGTCGCTGATTAAGCAACCCGAAGCATCGATGTGAAAATATCACTGACTTTTGCTGTTAATTTTCGGGCGATTAATTTCCTGCAATGCATGCAGAAACAGTTGTCAAGGATAAAAACATTTTAAAAACAAAAGTTTTTGATATTTATAGCTCGCTTTAACATTAGTTCTACATGTAATCTTTGGAAATGCCCCTCTCATTTAAACTGTATTAGTCATGATATTAAGACAACAGTCCTGGTAAGAATACATTAGTAAATAATGGTGCATTTTTTTCTGAAAGAGAAATTGTTTTTTAGTCTTTTCTATCTGTAAACATTTATATTTCTTAAATTACAGATATAAGAAACGAATGAACGCCTTGTTAAACGAAGAGGATGATTCATACACCCAGATAATTTCTAATAATGAATCTTTAGAAAATAGTACATTAAAAATGCATTCATCTTAATAAAAGTAATTTTTATAGCACAATTGTAAAATTACAAATAAAGATTCAAAAAAATCACAAAGAAAACTTCTTTCCTAACAATTTATTAAATATACAAGTACATAAGTGGTTTATCAAATATTTACAGATAATTAAACATTATGGTAACTTCCGTTATCAAAATTATCAAGTTGTTGGGGAGTAAGTCTTTGTAGGTAATCAGGAGTTTTCAAAATTTCGTCCGAAATTCTGTAGCTGAAGCATGGGCGACATTTCTGGCGGTGAGTCCCTTAGATCCACGTAATTCGAGTAATTACTGTGTGAGTGTGGCGTTGAGTTGGAAAGAGACATTTGCGGTACTATTTGATTATTGGAACCAATCGGTACTACTGATGATAACAGAGGAGGCATACTTCCCATCGAAGATTGACCAGGATAATTGAAAAACCTGTAATTATAAAGTACGTTAATAGGGTGTTTGTATTTACGAACTAAATAATAAAATAAATGAGTAGAGCAACAATAAAAATTTATTTTATAATACAGTTGTCTTTGCCTTGATGTGATGCGAGTGAGTAATCTCAAGTGACCTGTAGCGGTAACATAAAAATCCCTAAACTAGGGGAGTGTAATGATTTAGAATTACCGACCCTGAATTTGTTTACTTTTGTAATAATTTTATATCTCGTTATTTACTTTTATTTTTACCAATTTCTTCTTATTTTCATTCATTATGCAAAATTTGTATTTAACAATACATTGTCAGCGATGTATATTAAGTTTTATAGTAAGTAAACACTAACAACGAACACAACCTTTTTTACGCCAGTATTATGATTGTTTTCGCAGGTATAACGACATGCCATTTATTGCAGATCAGGACAAATTTAGACGGAGTAAGCAATGTTAACTGTCTTGTAGAGGTACCATAAAATGTCCCTAAACTAGAGAAGTTCAAAGGCGTAAAGTTACTGCCCCTGACTATACAGTTTGTTTATTTTTGCGATCATTTTATTTTACATCTCGTTATTTACTCCTATTTTTGCCAATTTCTTCTTATTTTCATTCAATATTTATAATCTGTATTCATATTGAGTATTATAGGAGTAAACAGCAACAAATAACACAACTTTTTTTACGCCAGTGTTATGATTCTTTGTACAGATATAAAGGCATGCTGTTCACTGTAGATCAGGATAAATTTATAATAATGGACCTTTATCTTAGTGGGTTGCAAAATCAAGATGAAGTGTGGACATATTCACTACAATCCTGCATAAATCAATTTATAGCTAGGTATCCCCAAGGAGATATTATTTATGACACATTTGTCAAGCATAAAAAGAGGTTCGTAGAACAATTTATGAAAACAGGCAGTGCATTAAAGCGTAAATGAGAGAATACAATTACTGTTTTAACTGGAAATATTTGGCAGATATATACGTACCAGAATTGAAACTAGTCCAAACCATTAAGAAAATTACTTGTGCAGACAAGTATTTTTCTTAAACAAAACAACAAATATTTATTATGGATGTGTCCTGTGGTAGTGCTTCTACAGCACTTAAGAAACATCTTGAATTTAAATCATATAAAATATCAGTTCACCAAAAACGCATTCATGTGATTTTGGTGCTCGAAGAGAATACTGCAGCTTGTTTAGCAATATATTTGAAGATGAAGTATTAGATTTGAGATATTAGAATTTCTTCTCGTATGAGACTTGTCACATATGTATTGTAGGGCTGGCTAAATCAACTGTATATCAAGTTATCCAAGAATATAAGCAGACAGGTGTAGTCAGCCTTCCTAAACAATGAGTAGGCATTCAAAGCTTCTAGAATTTGATGAATCTGTCAAAGTACTGTACGGCAGATGGTGCATGGTTTCTTTTTTTAAAAACGAACTTCCAACACTTAATCAAATATTGGAAGAAATAACTAGAGATGAGTCCATACCGAAAATGAGTCGAGCATCTCCACACAGATTTTTGAAACTCATTAATTTCAAGTAAGTGTCAACGAAAAATTGTTCATGTTATAACATATTCATATTTAATTTATATTTCAGATATGTAAAGCGTAACAAGAAGAATATGCTAATAGAAAAGGATGAAGTTATCAGGTGGAGAAGAAAATATTTGACAACAATAAAACATTACAGAAACGAGGGTCGCCCAATATTTTACCTTGACGAACCATGGTGAATCCGATTAATTGTACTGCTAATGTTTCTATATTTATAATTTTTGTTGTATTTTTAATGGAGTTTTATAATAAATTTTAACAGTAGTTTATATTTTACCTTGAATTTCACAAATAGATTTGATATGAATATCAATAATTTATGGCTTACAAAATATATATATATATATATATATATATATATATATATATATATATATATATTTTCTATTGAAAAGAAAATTTCATGAAATATTTATTTTAATAATATTTCATCTTAATTGTGGATAGGTTGTACATATTAATCCAAAAAATAACGTTTCCGCAATCATACTTCGATTAAAATGATTTTTTTTCATTTATTTTTATATAATAAAGAAAAAGATTAATATCGTTGACAAACTACTACATTCACGACTGTTTATGTTTCATACTTATGGTAAGTTACATTTTTAAGCTATACTACACCAACTCAATTTGGCCAGTCAAGGAGCACGATCGTTTTAAAAAAAATTGGAGCGCTTAATTCAAAAGTTTGACATGTGAATGTGAGGTTATGACTGCAGCTTATTAGATTGTATAACAAACTAACCTATAAACTCAAACAACAAATAGATCAAAATAGATATGATATTGTACTTGACTGTACTTCAACTGAATATATTGGTTAAGCAGGTGAGAGGTAAAGAGTTTCGCGTATTAGTTCACATTTTTTCCACCGGCCAAATAAAGTTGGTCGCACAATATGTGTTCCGTGTTTTAGCGGGATATTTGAATCACTCCTCATTCTGAGACAAATTATAGTTTCTAAAAACTTTCGCAGTTATCAACGTTGCGAAATATACGAGTATTAGGTGAAATGAAAAATCGTTGCCAAACACCACACTGTCAAATTTTACGCAAGTACTGAGATTCCTATTAATATCTGTGCATTCTCAAATACCTATTCCATTTACCATAATCTGTCTCCAAGGAATATTGGCCTTGGTGTTAATATACCCATTGAGGTATAATACTGCTGGGCTAACACTTCTATGTCATTCGTATATTTTCTTTTCCATTTAGTACGTCTATTTTGGAACCATATTTTTATCTAAAATTATACAGTATTTTACATCATTTACATAATATACGTATACAGTTGTATATTTAAACAAAATTAACGTCAAATTAATTTCAAATTGGACATGCGAACATACGATGTTGGATCCAGATGTTCCCGGACTGACGCTGTAACACGAGAATCCAAAATAATGGCCCGCTTCGTACTGAGTACACAGCGCCCCAACAGGTGTAATGTAATAAAACGGATGAAGTATAGAATTATAAGTTAGTACCGAGTGTGAACGTACAATTATTAAGTATGACGGACGTATGTACGTAAGGGGAAAACGAGACCATTGGTTGACGCAGCGCGAACGTTTATTGACGAATTTCCCGATTTATATCATAATGGGGCTAAGATATACTGTAAAGTTTGCGATAAAACGTTGATGTGCTGGAACAAACGCCACTATAAAAGTCATATAAAGAGTGTACAACACCAAAATAAGAAAAGCAACGTGCCACCAAAAATGAAATTATCTTTAATTTACTGTTCATATTAATCGTTTGTGATTTGAGACTCCGTATACTTGATAAGCAACCGTTTCATGACTTCGGGAATAAATACAATCCCAATTGGAAGCTATCATCCCGGAGAGCGCTACAGAGCCATATGCCAACTGTATGTAACAATATCGAAAACATGATCAACCCTATAGTAAAAGATAAACAGCTGTGGTTAAGTGTTGACGAAACGACAGATCGAAAAAACATTCTACTTTGATTATCGTGCGTGTTCTATACATCTGTCTTTCGGCCAGTTCGCTGGTAGCTACGTGAATATCAGTATAGTGCTGCTCACTTTTGGTGATTTTGATGATCATTTGCATGTGAAGCAACTTTGTTCTCTCTGGGTGCCGCAACGACTGACTGAAGAGCAGATGACTCGACGTGTGACTTGGTGCCGGGAGATGCTAAAAAAGTTTAATAAGGGACAATCTCGGTATGTAAACAACATCGTGACAGGCGACGAGACTTGGCTGTACTATTACGATGTGCTGACCAAAGCGCAAAACAAAGTTTGGGTCTTCGATGATGAAGACACACCCGTAGGTATCAGAAAATCCCGATGTGTAAAGAAGAAAATGATAGCTGTATTTTTCAAATCGAGTGGAATTGTGGAACGCGTTGTTTGAACACACAGAAGACAGTTACAGCTAAGTGTTATACTGAACAGTGCTTGCCTAAAGTCATTGGATCTATGAAGAACCTGCGGCCAAAGTCAAGAATGGACACCTGGTTCCTCCATCACGATAATGCTTCAGCTCACCGCGCCAAAGCCTGCACCGAATATTTGATCACGACATGATTGAACTTTTTCGAGCACCCTCCCTACAGTCCAGATCTTGCTCCCTGCGACTTTCCCGTATGTGAAAATGAAGCTAAAAGGGAGGCGGTTTTCCAGTGATGAGGACCTTCTGCGGGCTTGGGACAACGAGTGTGCTTTACACCCTAGTGAAGCTTGGCAGAACTGGTTTAAAGATTGGTTTCGGAGGATGGAGAGATGTATCGAGTATAGAGGAAATTACTGTGAAAAAATTTAATAAACAAGCTGTATTGCAAAACTTTCCTAGTACCCTTTGTATTATCCTCAAAACAGTAAACAAAACTGGACAAAATTCGGTTTAAAAATATATTTTTTTTCCGGGCGATTGGTTTTCTTTTTTTTCATGTAGTATATGAATTCGAGATATATGTAAAGTATGTTATTAAGAAAACTGAAATAATTTTAAATTACTTTTCCACATAGCAAATTTTTATATTTCTTTAGAAACTTTGATGTCAAGTTTGTCTGAAAGCACAGCGAAACATGTTTTTTTTTCTACCTGAGTTTCAGTTAATTTCAGAGTTTTCGACAGCTGACATCTTTTTGCTACTGATAAGTACTTATTTTTTTCAAATTCGGCTTCCAGTGATTTAATTTGTGCAGCTGTGAAGGCGGTTCTAGGACGTTTTTTCCTTTCATCTTCAGATTTGTAATCGGATATGGAGGTATCTGCAAGAAATTAATAATATTAGAAAATTCTAAATTAAAGGGATTGATTTTTTAGAACAGACATAGGATAGATCCACGGTATCAAGTTAATATTGCTTATAATAGGGTAAAGGGTAAAGATCGTATTAGATTGGTGTACGTATTGTTGTTAATGCAAAAAATCAACTAATAATAACAACATACATTAATGTATATGTTACAAATACACACGTCATTATACAAAGATATAAATAAAATTCAAATAAATAAGAATACAATAATAAATAAGAATACAAAGATACGTAAAATTAGATAATAATAATATTTATTAACCACCCAACAGACTACTCCTATAGGGTATACAAACCAAAAATTACAATTACATTGATAATACATATAAAAAAATCAAAAACACCAAAAAAAATGAATAGCAAAATAATAGAACTAACTGTAACTTAAATAAATAAATAAATCAAATTAAATCTAATCAAACACTGCGACGATGCAGTTGGTTGCATTTCTTAGCCGCGTGCGTAAGTGGAGCCCTAAACAAAATGTTGGTTCTTCGCGTTCCCATTGCCAAAGGATCACCGAACCTCGACTCCAGGCGTGGAACCGCAAAACCTACGCCAGCCAACAGCTCTGGCGCATCAATTTAGATGTAAAATAAACTCAACAATAAATCACTCACGTCAAAATTTTTAATTTAGTTATTTACCCAATAAAAGCAGTTCTCCGCTGGTCTGTTCTCACTTTTTAAATGTATTTAAGGATAGGCCTTTCACCTTATCAGGTTGTGTGTTGTAGATTTTCGGAGCTAAGTAATCGGTACATAGTTGACTTCTCTGAACGCGGTGATACGGTATGACCAAACTCTTCTGATTTTTTGTCTTATATTCATAAAAATCACTATTTAACTAAGAACTTATGAGATGTTCTGTGGATGTACTAAAGATAGACAAGCGTATATAAGGATGAAAGTATATCATGAACTTTAAATAGATTTTTACAACTAGTTATCACTAAGAGCTTCGATTGCGCTCTTTTGCATTTTCAAAACCGCTTCAGTTGTACTTGAAGCGCCCCACGTCAGTACACCATACGTGGCTTTACTGTGCAAGTTAGCAAAGTAGACAGCTCTATTTGTTTCATATGTAGCTACTTGGTAAATTTTAATGGAGTCTGTGGTTGATTAAAATGATCAATTAAGGTTAATGTAACCCCTTTCCGCTATAATTTTCGTATTCTATATATATATGTCAACAATTCAGTTGTCATCATGAGCAATTAATTATTTACAGTGTCGCACCTGGAACTACGTCAAAATCCGCAGAAACGCAAAGTCCGTACTAGACATACCACGTGTACCGGAAAGTCTAACAGATGTATGATTTATGTCATATGACCCATGTCATTTTATTCTACTGACATTAAGCTTCAAAGCCATACATGTTATATTTTGCGAAATTAACACTATCATAGATTTGTACCTCTTTGAATATGTCGAGTTTCGTGCCCGAAAAGAGCATTTGCATTACTTTTCTTATTTAATCAAAAGAAAAAAGCCACATAAAAACATATGAGGCGTAGTTTCAACAATTCATAAGTGGTTCATAAGACCCAACTCAAACTCAAAAAGAATTGGCAGAAACGGTAAACGTAGCCCAATAAACGATTAGCGACCGATTACGGGCAAAGGGAAAAATTCAAAAGATGAGAAAATAGGTGCCACGTCAATTGAATGTCAGGCAAATGGGAAAACGAAAAATTATCTGTGAAATGTTGCTTCAAAGATATGATCGGAAATCATTTCTGCATCGAATAGTGACGGGTGATGAAAAATGGATTTATTTCGAAAATCCTAAATGCAAAAAATCATGGTTATCACCTGAGTTTCAGTGCAACAAACAGTAGCAGTAGTTAACCCCTGAAGATGTCCCATACGGGTGGGTACGAAACGTCGGCAGTTATATCAGTGCCGCGGTTCCCGCCCGGAAGCCCAGAAGAAGATCATCTAACTTACATTTGTGTGTTAAGAATCGCGAAAATGTCATCGGCATACCTTACCCAAACTCTTGGAAAATATTTAGCGTTATGTTTAAATTCAGCTTCAAAATTATTCCTGAATAAATCTGCTATAAATGGAGAAAGACAATTTCCCATTGCAGTTCCCTGTTTTTGTTCATAGAACTTACCTTCGAATTGCAAGCAGTTTCGGGACATACAAAGGGTTGTTAATTACACATATTCCTTTTTCTGGTTCGATCTTTTTTTTATAAAGAAATTCTTCTAAATACAATATTTTGAAGTTTCTAATTTACAATCTTTAATTCTTTGAATAAATTCTATTGAATTAGCAACTGATAGGCTTTCAAGTTTTTCGGTCAAATTTTTGTATTAATTCACTAACGACTTTGCGATTAAGCAAGTGGGAGAACTAATCCCTGAGACAATTGGTCTCATTGAGTTACCTGGTGTATGTATTTCAGACAGACAGTACAGTTTAAGGATCAACCGACTACTGATGCTTAATCTATAATTCTTGTCAGAAGTTATTAACCTTGGATAATTTTTTAACGTATCTTTAGTGTCCCTAATTATTTTTGGATTTCGCTTCGATTAAGCATATGGAACTTCCGAAATTAGGGTTTTCACTCTTTAAAAATAATCACTTTTGTCCAAAATTACTAAGTTGTTCCCTTTATCCGCTTTTAAATAAAAGCAGTCTTTCGAGCTGAGAATTCCATTCATGATTTACTGACTTTTGTTTGTGTTGCTGTAAAATCTATGTAATTTTAACCTTACAAACCTCTCTTTAAGTTTTTTGAACCTAGTTCTAAATTCTTAATTGGCATTTCAATGTTTGCAATCACGTCCTCAGTAGAAGTAGGGGTTAACAATATTTTAAACCTTTGTTTAACAAGTCTACTTCGGACTTCACGGACTTTGTCTTCGGGCGGATATTGCCGTGGTTCCAGGTACGACACAGTGATTAATTATCTGCTGATGATGACAACTTAGATGTCGAAATACGTATACAGAATACGAAAATTATGGTAGAAAGGGATTAACCTTAACTAATCAATCATAATGTTATCATTACTTGAAGCGATAGAAATAAACGAACGTAAAAAATTTAATTAAACGACCAAGTAGATTTGAATAATTCTCAACCTTTAACTCTTTCAGCCACGCTTTCTTATATATTACTTCAGAATAAAAACAATTGCATTTTTAAGTTAATTAGCGTTTATTTATTATAAAAAACATACAAAATAAGAAAAAACCGTTTGGGCTTTTACAAATTAGGGTGGTTAGTATACTAACCACCGTGGCTGTTTGCGTAACAAATTATTAAGAAAAGTTTAATATAACATTTAAGTTGATCAATAAGGTTAATATATAACCCCTTTCCACAATTAACTATTTGTAAATTCTGTATACGTATTTCGACAACCAAGTTGTCATCATCAGCAGATAAAATCAAAGTGTCGCACCTGGTAAAACACGGCGAAAAAATTGTACGAAAAATATACTCCGTACGCGATCCGCATCGTTGAAAACCAAGATGTGCACATCTTGGTTTTCAACGATGCGGATCGCGTACGGAGTATATTTTTCGTACAATTTTTTCGCCGTGTTTTACCAGGTGCGACACTTTGATTTTATCTGCTGATGATGACAACTTGGTTGTCGAAATACGTATACAGAATTTACAAATAGTTAATTGTGGAAAGGGGTTATATATTAACCTTATTGATCAAGTCAATAAACCACAGGCTCCATCAAATTCAACTATAACATTTAAGCAAATTTATTTTCTATGAAAATCTGAAAAACACATTTTATCTTTTCGTATACAAAGAGGGACTTTACACGTTTCGCATTGCCATATAGTACGCACCGGACTTTTCTTAGTGCTGCATTTTGCGCATCTTCGAGAAATGGTTCGCTCTGGTTGATGCGTGCTGCCTTCCAGACGTAATTCTGTTGATACTCCTGGTGTGTGCCGCTTTATTTGTACAGGAGAAGATGCATAGCTATTGTGGGAGCGTTTGGAGCATAATTGGGGGTTCTTCACCTGAGCTGGTGCTAGGATCCCTTAGTAAACACTTCTTCGAAAATTTTTGTTGCTGAGGTGGTCCAGTTCTGGATTATGTTTTTTCTGGAGTTCCATATACACAAAGGAGTTTGTAACAGCACAGTTTAAAAAGTGAAAAAATATTCGTTGCCATCATTTACGTGATTTTCGGTCTATAGCATAAGTGCTTTTTAGTTGGTCGAATTTGTCCACATAGTTCATAGAATTGTTGTATTGTATCATAGCTTCAGGATAAGCTATTTCATTTTTGGCTCCATTGTGTTCTCCGCGAGTAACAATACCAGTCTTTCTCGGATCTATGTAGTTTGTAACCATGAAAACTGATCTTTTGTCTTTCCACTTTAGAAAGGCGATATTTGTGTTACTCACCCTGAATCGTGTTCTCCCCTTTTTAGAACTTTGTCTTCTTTTAGTTTAGGTAAATATTTACTATTTGAGTTTACGGTACCACAAGCAAATATGTTATCTTTGTACAAATCTTCTTGCAAGGCATAGCTATTGAAATAATTATCAATAAAGACTTTGTGATTTTTCGATTTCAAATCCACGCAAAATTGTCGAACAACTTTACCACCGAAATCAGTTTGTACTTTGTCACTATCCTTGCCAGTCTATATATCGAAATCTAAACAATAGGCGTAGGTGTGATATTCTCTAACTCTATTACATCGCTTGCTACACCCCCGCCTCCAGTGTACTTTTCCGGCTCCCCCATTCTGAAAATTTTCTTTCATTTTGGTTCCCTCATAACAGTTTGAGTAGATAAAGCGCTCGTAGTACCTCTACCAATAGTGTCAGGCAAATTTGAAATGGTTATGTCATCGTTCAAGTCAAATTCATCTTCAGGATTTAGCTGGAGCCCAGAAGGAATGTTACCGAGCCCCATCGGGTCCGTTTGCATCTCATAATTTTCTCTTTCATCCGATTCAAAACTGCACACACTTTCGCAATCAGAAGGTATACTTTCGAACAAAATATCTTCTATATCACGTTCATTATCTACACGCGGCATCCTTATAATGCAACATAAATATGTACATTATGTGAAACCTACTATAGTCACAGTGGTTAGTAATCTAACCACCGTGCTATTTACTTTATTTATCGTAGATTATATAATATATTATAATACTTTTGTTATAAAATAATTAAACAGACACTATACCATAGAGTAACACCGAATTCGTTAAATAATAAATACTCCCATTGAAAAACAATACATTACCACATTTTCAAATAAATCTGTTAATCTACCCAGCGCACTCTAGAGTAAAAGTTTCGCATTAAGCGATCAAAGACGACTTTAAAAAAAGTAATTGCTTAGCAAATTGGCACAAGACGGCATAAAAAGTGGTTTTGAGAACTCTTAAATAGGTGGTTAGATAACTGACCACCGAGCCTGAAAGAGTTAAACGTATTATCTTGTAATTTTATATCACCCCCGCCCTTAATCTGGTGTAGTTTAGTAGAACATATCCTTTTCTTGTTAGATTTACCGCTTAGTCTGAAAAAGCCTCAGTGTTGGTGAAACAATTGCTACTTTTTCTAAAATTAAAAAAATTGCGAAAATCGCACAATTGTGTTTTTATATTTAGCTTTGGTATGGATCTTCATCAAGTAAAAACCACGTCAATTAGTTATTTTATATTCTATTTGAAAGTTGGAAACGAGAAAAGGTAAAAAATTAGCAAAATAAATTTACGATACGTTGTTTAATAAATAGCAAGTTGTCTGTTAATTTGCAACATGGATCTGTGACATATTATGAACGAACAAATGGTCTTAACAATGAATTACAACTTGTTTATTTACACAAAAGAAAGATTTTTAACAAATTTCGCTACAATTTGAAAATAATAGTGGACGATAAAATACCAATAAGACAGTGCGAAGGAAGAAGTCGTGTCAAACAATTTATTAAACTATAAAAGCTCAAATTTTACACCAAACAGTTGTTTTTAATTTGCCGTAACGAAATTTACGAGCTGCCTGTCAGGTGGGCAGAGTGTGCAGACACTTTAAGAAGACTCTAATTTGCGTCGCCGGTACCGAATTAGATTTTAAACGACTAACGATCCGAGCAAGCGTTGAAAAATGACGAACGTATGACAAAAAAAGGACAAACTAAACAACGAACACACCACGATCTCCGCGTAATATATTAAGTGGCGGTATAGTGTGGTATCCACCTTAAGCGCTTCTAGCATTGGGTTCACGTTCCTCTGCGACGATTAGAGGCGTATATCTGACATTAATTTAAGTTATAAACGACGTTTAAGAATGCTTTGGTACTAAATTAAATATACTGTATGTTTTAAATAAGTTTACGGGATTTTTAGCGCGAGGAGATGATAAGCCGGATAATTAGGGATAATTGGGATAAAGGAGGATGGTTAAAGTGTTCTTGGAAGAGAAGCCTTATCTGAATGCTCGTGATTTAAGACTGTTTAAACATAACTAGTGCGCGGTCGAATAAATTACCGTGTACATTTTGGAAAGTGTAGTGTCATTGGACTTTTTATCACATTTCTTGCCAGGTGCAAATATAAAACGGAATTTTTATTATGAAAAACAGATATTCTGATTCTGTTCAAGTAACAAGCTATAATGAAAAAGTAATACCTCCTACTTTCGTTCAAACATACGAATGTACGAACGAAAGAACGGTCTGTCATCTCATTAAAATCGGTACTAAGACTGCAGAAACAATTGCTATCGCAGAAGCATACGGCTCAGTTATTATCAAGATTAAAAATAATAAATGTAATTACTTGCTATTTTAGTATTTTTTTTGTGTTGTTGATGTAGAGTTACGCAAAAATTCACTGTACTATTGTGTCATTAGTAGAGGACGGAATTATATGGATTTGCATTTTCTATAATATCGATATGCCAAAAAATTTTTCTCGTATCTACACGAATTAAACAAAAACAAATGTAAAAAACCGATTTTCATTTTGCATATTTTGCATATTTTCAGAAATTGATGCATAAATCAGAATAAAATGCGTATACGCGCATATTTGTATAATTAAAATTTTTTGTTAAATTAAATAAAGCAAATATTACCCACACTGCATTTTGAGAACTGGGGTTTCCATACATTTTACAAACCGCTCAGTATCGCATCGGCAAAAACTGGGATTCTCCTATTTTCTCTACGCTTTACTACGAGTCCCACTGCCATCGGTTGTCTTTCAGTTTCATTTTGGATTTGTCAGGGGTCAGTCGTTGTTTTTAAAACAAAGTAATAATGCCACCAACGCAGTCTTCGATAGCTACATGGATAAAGGTTTATCCAGAACTTTATTTAAATTTAAACGAAGTGTTTTGTCGATGTTGCAGCAAAACAGTAATGATGATTCCGCAGCTATTAAAGAGTGTAAAACTATTTTAAATATTCCTACATTAAATCAACAACTGGCATTTATCAAAGCGAATTTTACCTTTATTACGGAAACGTTAACTACGAGGGAGCGTTTTTATATTCGCGGAATGAGCGTTACGAAGTTTCATTGTTATTAGACAGTTAGTCTTTGAGCTATCGTCAACCAAGTAACATAATCAGGAGTGAAAAGTGAAATATGGAAAAAATCGAATATCGTGCCGTTATAAAGTTCCTTACAAGGCAAGGAAAATCAGTCGCGACCATAATGAATGAGATGTCATTGGTTTACGACGACTCTTGTCCAGGAAAAACCATGGTGTACAAGTGGCATAGTTTATTTAAACAAGGAAGGGAATCCCTTGAAGACGACCCGAGGCCGGGCAGGAGCATTGAGCTGACCACGCCAGCACTTATTCAAAAAGTTGAACAAATTGTACTCGAAGATGCTCGACTAAAGAAGAAACAACTCGCAGAAATGGTTGGAGTATCCGATACAACAATTTTTAAAATCCTACACGATCATCTCGGCATGTCTAAGGTCAGCGCAAGATGGGTGCCAAGAATGCTCACGCCGCCGCAAAAACAACAGCGCGTAGAGTGTTCGCGTGCATTTTTGGACCTCTGTAATGAAGACAAAGATGGTGTCACAATCAGGTGGGAAACTCATGGCAACGGTATTTTGGGACTCGGAAGGAATATTGTTGATTGATTATAAAGATAAAGGTGTTTCTATAACCGGAGAATATTACGCTTCAATATTAGAGCGACTAAAAGAAGCCATTAAAGAGAAAAGACGGGGAAAATTGACAAAAGGTGTTCTGCTTTTGCACGACAACGCGCCCGTCCACAAGAGCCGCGTTGCGTTAGCTGCCCTGCATAAGGTGGGCTTCGAAATTGTGAATCACCCACCCTACAGCCCAGACCTGGCCCCGAGTGATTATTACCTGTTTCCGGAAATGAAAAAAGAGCTGCGGGGTAAAAAATTTACTGCCGATGATGAAGTCAAGGAGGCAGTTTCGGCGTATTGTGTAGATAAAGAGAAATCATTTTTTTATGAGGGTATAAATAAATTAATTGAAAGATGTGAAAAATGTATTCGTCTTGCAGGTGAATATATTGAAAAAGAAAAATAATTTGGTTTTTTTATTTCCACCCCTTGTCCCCCATTCCGCAAATATAAAAACGCTCCCTCGTACATTAGAGAGGCAGGGCGTGGAACTTACAGATTCTGTGGAATTAATTACAGATTTCAAAAATAAGGTCAACCAAGTTAAAGGTAAATAAAAATAAAATAATAAAAATACAGAGTTTGATGCACTTACTAAAATTTCAAATATTTTAAATGGAAATTATGAGCTTTCTATAACAAAGGATGCCACCACTATATCCAAATTAAAGTTTTCACCAATCACTTCTGTTGATGTAGAAAGAAGTTTTTCTATATATAAAAATTTGTTATATGATGGAGGAGAATCGTTTCTGGTGGAAAATTTAGAGAAATATATGATTGGCAATATTTACAATATTATAAAAAATAAAATGTAATATTTTATAGTTTGTAGGTTTGTACTTTACATTAATTTATCAATTTATCTTTTGTAATACAAGCAACTTGTTTAAATAAATTTTGTAATTCTATTGTGTCTTTGTACGTCAATTTGTTTTTAAATACAATACATAACAATGTTGCATAATTTTTAAAAAACTGTTGCATAATTTAATAAAATATTCAGCATATCTATGCGCATATTTTCAACGTTTTTAATGCATATAATTCCGTGCTCTAGTCATTAGTATGCCATTCCATTCATATATTGGTTTATTTGCAAAAGGAGCGTTCTGCGTCTAGTGATGCGATGTTCGCGAATTTAAAAATGACGTTCGCATCATATCCGCGCTCTTGGTTTTCAGTTAAACTCTTATCTATACGCACTATAGTTTGAAACTCAGGATTCTTATTTATAACCCCACACAATTTATCAGTTGTTAATCTTCCTATACTATCTGTTAGATTTCCTAACGAGGCTTTCAAGTAATATACTATATTTAACGCTTCATGTAATAGCAGCTTGGTATTCTCTGATTTGGAAATACTGTCTAAAAGAATTGAATAATTTTCGGAAATTTGCTCCATTTGAGTACGGATTTCGGTATCTGAAACCAGCCGCTGACTTACTGAAATTGCTTGAGCATCTTGCGGATTTAAATTTAAGATCAATGTTTAATAATGTGTAAAAATTTCTCAAAATATAAAACAGCTTTAAGTCACGTTCCCCATCTCATCAATACAGGCTGTAGTGGCTGAAGAATTTCCGGACAAGCCTATTTAAACTCACGGATGCGCTTTGAAGATTTAATAAAACAATAAATTGGTCTACTTTTGGATAACTATTTCTAATAAATTCAGCTACAATATGCATGGAGCAAACAGGTTACACGAAGCAATAGAGGATAAGATTGTTTTAGTAAATTTCCACCTTTAACCATATTTGAACCCCCATCTGTAATTAACATTGGGTTACCGATATATTGAATTTCCCAAAGGAATGTTCTATAGTTTTTACTACCCTTTCCGCGTTTGTCGTTGTCGTTGTATATTCTGTCACGTAAAAGAAGAGCCAAGGACATCTCACCGCTTTTTAAAGTGCACACTAACACATATTTCTTTATCTTTTAACTCTACATTTATTTGATCCGTAATCGTGTTTTTCATCCGAGGAAAATTATGCTGTAATTGACCTCTTGTTGGCAATCTCCATTCCGGTACGTATTTCCCCAAAAAGTTTCGAAATTCTTCATTGCCTATAATATTTCATGTAGAATGTTGCACACATTTAACATTAAAATAAAGTAAAATTGGACTGATTTTACTATAAAATGTAATGACTATATTCTATTGGTTCAGAAATAGCATTTTGAAAGCTCAACCCAAAACTTTTTATTTTGACCAAAATCTCAATTTTTCCAAAGAGGTATGCTCGCAAAATTCTCTATTTTTGAAAAATTATTGTACATGACCAATTTCTCGCGTGCCGACATTTTCAAAAGTGTTAAAAGTAATTTCGAAGTCAAAATTTACTTAAATCCTTTGGCTTAATCCTGGGAGATCAATAAATTTGCAAAGCCATGTCGCATTGTGAGCTTTCAAGCTCCTCTAAAATTGGAATGACTATACGGTAAAATGTAATGACTGTATTCTACTGGCTAACAAATGGCGTTTTGTTAGCTAAACCTTAAACTTTTTATTTTGACCAAAATCTCAATTTTTTCAAAGGGGTATGCTCGTAAAATTTTCTATTTTTGAAAAGTTACCGTACACGACCAATTTCTCGCGTGCTGACATTTTCAAAAGTGTTAAAAGCGATTTTAAAGTCAAAATTTACTTAAATCCTTTGGCTTAATCCTGAGAGAACAATAAAATTGTTAAACCATGTAGAAATGTGAACTTTCAAATATGTAAATGGATTATCTCTAAAATTTGAATGATTTTGTAGCAAAAAGTCAAGAATTTGTGTTTTGCTAGTTTAGAACTAGCGTTTTAAAAGCTCAGCCCAAATCTTTTTATTTTGATGAAAATCTCAATTCTTCCAAAGGGATATGCTCGCAAAATTTTCTATTTTCAAAGTTATTGCACGTTGGTAAATGCCCGCGTGTTGATACGTCCAAATGTCCTAAAAAGGAATTTGAAGTTAAATTTTTTTTTTAATATATACAATTATAACATTTATAGTGCTAGATACTGAAATAAATTTAATTATACGACAAAGTACACGTGCATTCGATATATTCAAAAGAGTAATTCGAAGAACGTACTATTAAATTTATAAAATTCCAAACAATGATTTAATATTTAGAAATATTATCATTTAATTGGTGATCGAACACAAATTAAAGACTGTCATTGGATGAATAAAACAGTTAACGTGGACTGTGTTCCTTTCCTTTAGCATGTAACGAACTGCCGGAGAGGGAGTGGCTTAGCGACGGAACGGCAGTCAACGTGGTCTACGATCACGAATAAGCAGTCGCGTACGAACCTAATGTCCAATAAGCGCATGCATTAGGTTTAGCATTTGAGAGAATTCCAGGAAATGTTTTTGCTAATGTATTTTTATTAGAATCCGTTGAGCAGACAATTTTTTTGTCTTCTTTTTCTACTTGAATTGTGTTTGTGATTTCAAGAAATGTTTTTGCCAATGCGTTTTATTAAAAATAGTTCGGCGGGTGATTTTTGTTCGAATTGTTTTTGTAATTGACAGATCTAAAAGTTAAATAAAAACTTTCTTTCCTCTAAAATATATTTTAAACTAATAATTTTTTATCAGCTATTTCAAATAATTTTTGCAAACGGAATATTCTATTTCTCTGTTTAACCGTATTAGCTACAATATCTTACTATGCGGATTGCAAAAAATATATTGGTATCTACATAAATACATACATTTATACAGGCTCTTAGTGGGTAAACAATTCCTAAAATTTTAATTTAAATCATCTGGGAAGGAATTATATTGGGTTGGCAACTAAGTACTTTCGGTTTTGTAGTATAAAATAAAACATTTTTTTTTAAACAAAGAATAGTTTTTAATCAGTTATATATTTTCAATTTTGGTCAATGGCCTTTTGCCATCTTTCTTTCAGCTGCATGATTCCGCGCTCATAAAATTTCTGGTCCTTATCAGCACAAAACTGAACCAGGTGCGAGTGAAGGTCATCGTCATTTGTGAAAGTTTTACCATTCAAAGAATTCTGCAAACTTCGAAATAAATGGTAATCAAATGGTGCTAGATCAGGGCTATATGGGGGATGTGGCATCACTTACCAGCCAAGCTCCAATAGTTTCCCACGAGTTGCCAAAGATGTGTGAGGCCTTGCATTATCTTGGTGGAAAACTACACCTTTCCGATTTGACAATTCTGGCCGTTTTTCTTTGATTGCTTCATCCAGTTTTATTAATTGTTGACAGTAAACATCAGAATTGATCGTTTGGTTCCTTGGAAGCAGCTCAAAAAACACAACACCTTTGTAATCCCACCAAACTGACAGCATGATCTTTTTTGGATGCAATTCAGCTTTCGATGTGGTTTGAGCTGGTTTATCGTGTTTGCTCCATGATCGTTTTCGAACTATGTTACTGTACAGGACCCATTTTTCATGATGATTCTTTTTAAGAAAGGGTCGGTTTCATTTCGTCTAAGGTGCATATCGCAAAAGTTGATTCTTTGTGTTAAATGAATTTCTTTCAATTCGTGAGGTAACCAAATATCAAGCTTCTTAACTAGCCCAGGACATTTCAAATGTTTTTCAATTGTTGTGTGCGATACATGTAGCCTCTCCGCAACCTCTCGAACAGTTGTATGACAATCCTCTTCAATTATGACTTTGATTTGGTCATCATCAACTTCAGTAGGCCGACTAGAACGTTGCTCATCTTTGAGGGAAAAATCTCCAGAAGGGAATTTTTTATACCAATTCTGACACGTGCGCTCTGTTAAGCAATTAGCGCCATAAACTTCACATATCTTTTTGTGAGCCGCAGCAGCTTTCTTTCCTTTACGGAAATAAAATAGTAAAATATGTCGAAAATGTTCGTTTCTGCACTCCATTTAAAATTAACCCACAACTAATAGCTTTAATAAAAATCACGCACTACTTGCTTCTGAAGTTACGTCAATGTGACTAGTATCACGCGACAAACGGTAAAGTACAGCACTAACATACGTTATACAAAAAATAAAGCAACGCTCTCTATCAGTAAAAACCGAAAGTACTTAGTTGCCAACCCAATAGAAGTGTTATATTATATTTTATACCATATTAATTGCGATATAAAGTAACAGTAATTCTAGGAAATGTTCGTGATATAATGTAGATATTTTATTTGATAAAGGCAATTATAGTCCTGGTCAAAAATGTACAGTTGGCTTATTGTAAACTTTGGTGAAAAAGAAATTTCTTTTTTAAACTCGAGAAACATTTTTTTTATTGAGGAATAAATAAAACACTTTGTCTAAATTTCACACTATATTATATTGCGATGAGTTTGTCTGTTAGGACACTATCGAGAAAGTACAATACAAACGAAAAGGAATAATTAAATCCGATTACAAGAAAGGGGTAAGAGTAAAATATAGATAGATATCGGTAATAGACCTTTCTGCGAAATCTATAAATATAAACAATAGGAAGCTATTAAAAACTAAAGAAATTATGAGGTACAATTTGAACAAAAGGTTAAAACAGAAATAATGAGTGCTTAGAATTAAGATAAATTTAAGAGAATTGTAACAAAATTGAGTTTAATCTCTATGCATTCCAAGAAATTTAGGTACAGACTTTTGTTGCATATGCGAAGATTTCTGGTTTGAAATCTTTATTGTATATTATGGCTCGTTTATATTAGATGTTTGTTGAAGTTAAAATCATTCATTTGGTATTTTAGGCTTCGTAGATGAGCTTCTATTCCGATTTTGAATGTTCTCCCTGGTTGGCCAACATACACACTATTACATTCTGGGCATTGAAGTTTATAAACACCGCATTTCTCTATAGCATATGTGGGCAACAACGTCAACTCGATAAGCAACCATTTCATAACTCGCTGAATAACAAATGCGATCCCAACTGAAAGCTACAATTCCGGAGAGCGTAACAGAATCGTACGCCAACTACGCGTACGACATCGAAAACGTGATCAAAGCTGTAGTTAGGTGTCGACGAAACGACATCGAAAAAATCGTTTTATTCTGAATATTATAGTGCCTGTTCTAGATCTTGTTAAAGCGACATTTCCCATTGTATTAGCTAGCAAAAGACTAGAAAAGTGCACTAGCGAAGCAATTATAAAGGTAGTGCTAACACATGGATCAATAAGTCCCGAGACTAACAATGAAAACAACATTTTTTTTGCAAAATTTTTTTTTATTCATCAACATAATCACCTTTTAGGGTGATACAATGGTTCCAACGCTTTTCCAATTTTTCAATACCATGTTTATAAAAAAATTTATCTTTCGCTTCAAAATAAGCTTCAGTTTCAGCGATGACCTCCTCATTTGAGCCAAATCTTTTTCCCTGGAGCATTTTTTTAAGATCAGCAAAGAGCCAGTAGTCACTGGGGGCTAAATCTGGCGAATATGGGGGGTGGGGAAGCAGATCAAAACCCAATTCGTTCAATTTTGCCATTGTTTTCATCGACTTGTGGCAGGGTGCATTGTCTTGGTGGAAAAGGATTTTTTTTCTCTGCATGTGCGGTCGTTTTTTTGCGATTTCCTCCTTCAAACGCACCAGTAAGTCAATATAATAATCACTGTTGATCGATTTACCTTTTTCGAGGTAGTCAATGAAAATCACGCTATGTGTATCCCAAAAAACTGACCCCAGGACTTTGCCAGCTGACTGCTGCGTTTTCGGACGTTTCGGGCGGCTTTCGCCAGCTGTGCGCCACTCAGATGACTGCCGCTTCGACTCTGGAGTGTAGTGATGTATCCATGTTTCGTCCATGGTCACGTAACGACGCAAGAAATCTTTTTTGTTGCGAGTAAATAGCGATAAACAGCTTTCTGAATCATCGACTCGTTGCTGTTTTTGTTCCATCGAAAGCAATCGCGGCACCCACTTGAAAAAAACCTTTTTCATGCTCAATTTTTCATGAAGGATAGTAAATACACTTCCATATGATATCTGTGTCATCTCAGCAATCTCACGGAGCTTCACTTTACGATCTTTCATTATAATTTTTGTCACTTCACTCACATTTTCCGGTGTAACGGCTTCCACAGGTCTATCCGAGCGTTCCGCATCATTTGTGTCGGTACGACCACGTTTAAACTCGGCAAACCACCGACAAATCGTTGCTTTTGATGGACAAGAGTCCGGGTAACATTTTTCAATCCATTGTTTTGCTTGCGTGGTGTTTTTACCCATTAAAAAACAATGTTTTATCAGAACACGAAACTCGGTTTTTTCCATTGTTTAAACAAACTACAAAACGACTTTACTCCAACCTCGATAACTCAGCTGTTTCTGGTCCGATCGACTTAAAATTTTGACACGTTTCAAGCAAAGGTTGGTACTCTAGAAAGACGTGGTTACTGGTTTACTACGAGCGCCATCTATGGGTTAGTCTCGGGACTTATTGATCCATGTGTTAGATACGCTAAAAAATTTCAATTTTCAACTTACAAACTGTTATTGTTTGAGAGCGATGGTATAGCGACAATGTGTGTAGTGTAGGCCGTTGCCTTAGAGACAAGTGTGAAGGACTTTTTACGTGACGTGTAAAATTCATGCTTTACACCATATGTGAACAACAACCGGCCCCTCTGTAAGATTTGATCCGGCCCGCGAGACATGTCGTATTATTTGATGTCCGATATCTATCGCTAAAAATTATGAACACTACTTTAAAATGCACTACTTTTAAACGCGGCCCGCGAACGTATTTGCACATTAAAGTTTGGCCCACAACATGTCAAATGTTGCCTATACCTGCTCTATAGGATCAATTTAAATAATATTTTGCCTAAATTAATATTTGTTTTAAAAACTATATTGCATTCGCAATACCTCTGATTGAATAATCAGAGGTATTGCGAATGCTTTTGGATCATAGAGTTGTAATCAGATAGTTTTTGAGACAGTAGATGATAGGATGTAGAATCTGTGTATGTGGGTTTCCTGTGCATTTTAGAAATAAATTAAACTATTTCCTTCTCACAAAATAGCCAAACATACACTTCGTGTATGTTTCGAACAAAAATTGAAGAAAAATCGAATAAAAATTGAATAAATATTAAAGAAAAACAAAAGAAACAAAACAAAAATCAAATAAATGTGGAATAAAAATGGAATAAATATTAAAGGAAAACTAAAGAAAAGTAAAAGAAACAAAAGAAAATCGAACAAAAACGAGCAAAAATCTACCAAAAATCGCATCAAAGTCGAACAAAAAGTTATCAAAAATTAAACAAAAATCGAATAGTAATGTAATAAATATTAAAGTAAAATGAAAGAAAGTGTATGTTTGGCTTTCGACGGTATAAGACCAGTACGGACTTATTTTTTGTGCGGATTTTACCGTGGTTCCAGGCGTGACACTGTGACTAATTATCTAGTGATGATGACAACTTCGTTGTCGAAATTCGTACACAGATTACGAAAATTATTGTGGAAAATTAACCTTAATTGATTAATTTAATCAACCACAGTTCCATTAACATTTACCATTAAAAACCTAAGTAAATTCAATTTATATGCAATTGATGAATTGGCAAAATCAGAAAACAACACTGTTCTCTATAGCACTGTTAGCTGAATCTGATTAAACTTGTATAGGCACAAATAAACTATTAGGCTGCTGCGAAAAGTAAAACTTTTGAACTTTTACATGATGCTATCAATAATGCAACCGGAACCACTTGGCAAAACTGCATAAATCATGTTATCAAAGAAGAAACACGTTTGAACGATCTTGATGTAATTATCAACGAAGTTATAGAACCATTTATAATTTCTATTGGAGTGTGCTAATTAGATTTCGATTAGATCATGAAATAGTAGTTTATAAGATCAGATATTTTTTTCATTAACTTTAATTAATGATCATAAATTGTTACAGTGGTAAAATTTAAGCTGTTTCCTACTGCATTCATTCCTTTTTTGTATTGCAAATATTAGGTAAAATAAGATGATATGATTTCAAAAATTGCAGTTATCTAACTTAACGGTAAAATGTCCCAAGATTAAATAGTTGTTTAAAGTTCGTCAAGAAATTTTGTTTTGTCTGTTCGGAAATTTGTTGTCTCTCTCTCTTTTTGAAACATTATTACTTACTATTTCAAAATACTTACACTGATCAAAAAGATCGGAAAGGTTTTCAGAAAATTGAGCACGTTACCAAACAATATAACGATTCTATTTTGGCATTTAAAACGTCTCGACTAACAATTAATGTCAAAGATGCAAACACCTAGAATTTTTCGAACTGCCCGTCTAAATGTTTTGACACGATCGATCTAACAAAGCCTTCTTAAAATAAAATTTTCCGCAGACAAATTTGAAGATTCTCCAGATTACTCACGCACAAACACACACACACACACAAACATATAATGAGCGTATCTCAGCGCTCACAGAAATTACGCGTTCCCGTTCAAAGCGGACACGCTGCATATGTGTGAGCTATCCGTGGCCTGGCACATTTATCAACGCCTAATTGACAGAGAGTGTTGGGAAGACAAAGTGACACTAAACGTTGTCTAATTACTGTTCGTACCTCTCCCCACTGCACATCCGCCGGCTATTTAAATTCTATTTGCAATGCCTACGCTTTTGTTCCCTTTTTCAACATGTTTTAAATAATCCGGTACATACCTCGAATGAGGTGTGTCTTTTGGCAACCTAACAAAAGATACACGGGTCACATTTTCTTACATTGTATTTTACTAATAAGCCGATGAAAAAAATGTCCTTTCATTAAGGATATTAGTAAAAAATGCATAATTTATTGTTTGTGCTAATAACGCGACGTTCCGTGTGGGTTTTTGAGGTTATAACTTTGAAGGTACACGATTTGTAAAACGTTTTGCTATAACATTCATCTATTGTAATAAGTATATTTCTCCTAAAAAATTGTTCATAAAGAATTTATTCTTTTAAAAACATCTAATAAGCACAGGTAAAAATACGAAATTAAATTGAATCATTTGAACTGTTTTGCAATATTTTTTCGTTGTAAGTATTCGTACACACGCGAAACCTCCGTTTTGCAGTGAAATATTTTGCGAAGTTTTATCTAAAAAATTATATTTCTAATTTGTTACATCGTTAAGAGATGAAATTTCTTCAATTTGAAAAATTTTAACCTTGTTTCCGCGATAAATAAAACCATGCCATATGAACTAACATTTATCATGTGATTCTGTTATATTTAGTTCAAAGTCAGACTAGCCGTAGCTCTGGTATCGCTTATTTAAATTTCGCGCATTTAATCATTTCCGGTTCCCGGTTGTGTGCATATGCATCCATCACCTGATCATCGCCGTATATCGTTAAAGTTATATCAAGTGGTCGTGTTTTTGTATGTGAAACAAGATAAATCTGTAGTTTGCAACGTCAAACAAAGTCTTCAACAATCATTTTTTTGATATTTTACAGTTATTTCTTGTGTTTTGTGTAATTTTCGTTTATTGTAGATAGTGTAGTTAGTATTAGTTTTTAGTTTCTGTCTTTATTTTCTTAGTATTAGATAAGTGTTTTTCGACAATATGGTTAATTGTTGTGCACAGACTTGCAAAAGCTCCTCAAATTATGTGAAGATGTATATTATTCCAAAAGATGAGAAGGTAAGGTTGCTACGAAATGATGAAATCAGATGAAATTACAAATATATTTTTATTTCTTATGTAGCTCCGTCAAAAATGGTGTACTGTCATTGACCGACAAGACTTAGTTAATATTTCAAACTCGGACCGTCAAAAATATAGGGTGTGTGAAAAACATTTTACGGAAGATGATAAATTTGTTACATTCCATAATAGGACAAATTTGAAAGCGATTGCTGTTCCATCGGTAAATTTGCCAAGTAAGTTACATTTTCTGTATTATGCAGATAATTTTTATAACCAACATACATACAACAGCAACCGTTATTTTCACAAATATGTGCTTTGATATTAGTGTTAGGCTTTGAATTAGCTTCCATACTTGCTTAGTATATGTGATATTGCAAATCTATTAGTAATTACAGTTTAAACACTTGTTTTAATGTGTATAAATTTATTACTAGCTTATATTCTTTTTATCCTTACGTTTATATATTGGTATAAGTAGTTGCTCTTTAAGTTTGCATAGTCTTTTGAATTACTACCTAACGTTTTACTGTATTTACTTTCTTGTCTATTTTAGCAGTAGCATCAGTCAATAGCCCTTTACCAGGCCCTTCAAACGCAGTATGTTGTAATGATTTCCATATGGTTGCAACTCCTGTCCAAAATTATATGACACTTGTAGACAGTACTAACCGAGGAGGTAACTTATACATGCTTATTTTTCAAAATAAAAATATTTATACATTTTTAGAATTACCATTGTTATTGGATTCCTGTCAGTAAATATAGAAAAAATAAAGCTAAGAATTATAAAATTATAAGAACCAAGCAATTGCAATAAATTATGTAAAAAATATAATCGCGTTTCCTATTTCCCTATAAAGAGCTTCATGAAGCGAATGAAATTACCAACGAATTCCCTATTCGTTTGGAAATACAAATAGAATTTTGTGCAACAATTACTACAATTAAATGTAAGTCTACTTATTTCCTATCATAAATACAACAGGGAATATGTGGGTTAACATTTAATTGTAATACGTTTTTACAATATGTAGCTGTTCCATAAGTTTGAATTTCCCGTTTTTTCGAAAAGTTTCAAGTCATGCCGCCATTGGCGCTACCATACTCTGAATCAATGGAGGATAAAGAGTCAACCCAACCAACCCTCCCTAATCTATGAATAAAACTGCAAAGTAGGAATTGTAATACCGATTTGCAAATATCACTACAAGGCTGCGTTCATAAATTTCGGGAAAGGTAAGTTAAGGATATAGTCGAAGTCGAATACCAAAACTTACCATTAACCCTCATATGATTAACGGCAGGTTTTATAATCATAGTATAAACTAGAAATAACATTTTTCCAAGAATTTCGAACGACGTTTTACGTGTGAGGCAACATCACCACTCGATGTAAAGTAATTATAAACAAACAGGATAACCTACAAAATTTCTGTTAGGATTACGAATTTTAAAGTTGTGTGTATTTAAACAAGAGATTTACCAATTCCAATGGACGTAAGAATATCTGAATTTTGCGAAGGCTAACAAATATTTAATCTTTGTAGGCACAAGCGGTCTAGAACATTTCAACTTAAGTGAGTAAAATAACTTTATATAATATATGAAGTATATTATTGTAAACAAAAATTTCATAATAGAAACGAATTTAAAGAACTTGAAGATGAATTTTTCGTTTAAGACAGCATTTTTGAACTTATTACAAGAAGTGGAGGAAGAGATCATGCATTGACTCTACAGACAAAATTGCTATTAACATGTTTCTATGCAATAGGATCAAAGTTAATTGTTGTAGGTGATTTTATGGATGTGAGCAAGAGCAATGCTTGTTTGGCAGTAAAAACTGTATCGGAAGCAATCGTTATATAAAATTTCCAAAAACAATAGCTGAAAAAGATGAATAAAAGAGATTTTATTTAATTGCTAGATTTCCAAATGTGCTAGGTGGCTATCGACTACTTTGACTTTTCATAGAATGTGCAAGTTATTTGTGATAAACTTCATATAATGGTTATTGTGCCACGATAGCCAAGTAGAGCACATAACCAAACTATTTTCAAAAACAGTGGTATTTAAAACCGGGTATGAAAATGGAGAAATGGCTATTATTGTATATTACAGTATCCGCAGGCCCCCAATAATAACAGTAAAGAATTATTTAATAACACCTTTACTGTACCCACAAACTCAAACAGAAATTTTATTTAATGAATTACAGATTAAAATAAGCAATTTTATCAAAAGAACAGTTGCTATGTGGAAAAGGTGGTTTCCAATTTTATCAATTGGAATAAAATTATGTTTAATCAGGTTACCGATGACTAATAATGGTACAATGTTGCATAATATAATCTTAGATCAAGGAGAAGAAATGTTAGAAAATACAGAATTGATCTAAGAAGATGGTGTGTTGAAAGTTATGGATATGAGGATGGGCTTGATAATGCTAAATGAGTTATTAACAATTATTTTGCAAATTTATAAATTATTTACTATTTATAATATATTTTTTGGTATTAAAGCATTTTTTAAGAATATCTTGTTCTGTCTTTCATTTAAATTTCTAAGAGTTTGATTTTGAGAGCATGCATTTCAGAGATTTGTTTTTGAGTTTCCATTCTGTTTTTTTTTTAATCTTTTGTTGTTTGTTTAAATTTCGACGCAAAATTCGCCAAGTTATGGTCTGCGAAAGGCCGAGTTCTTGTGAGCGATGCGAAATCGACTGCCTCGGATTCTCCTGCACACAATCGCGGACGGCGGCGATGTTTTCGGCAGATCTTGCGTTTCGTCGTCGTACGGGTGTTGGTTCATTGTTTACTGAACCCATGAACTCAACTTTATCCACCACAATGCGAATAGTCCTCTCGGTATGACAATTATAGAGACCGTAAAATGGGCGAAGCGCCCGAACAGGACACCCATTTTGATAAAACAATTTTATCATTTGCACGTGCTGTTGAACGCTACATCCGTCCATGTTCATTTGGCAAAACAGGCTGAATAAGTGACTGCCAATTCGACAGATGTAGCTTCAACAATATCGCCTTTATCAACTGTCAAAGTTCGGAAATCCCTATTGGAAGACCCGTTATAAAGCCTTGACTTACATATATGTATGTATATAAAACAGTTATGAACTGTCAAATATGATAAGTTCAACATTATATCGATTAATGAAGCGATTGAATTTTAAATAAGAATATTTGCAGTATATAAATACATATATCTAAATATATAGAATTTTCATTACATATTGCTTATACCTCAAACGAAGCAGAAACAGTGTGTCTACTGAAAAGATGATATCATGAGATAGAGGCGCCAATATCTAAAAGATAATTCATTATATAGATCCTAGAATAAATCGATTTTCTATTTAGTGGAAACCTCGTTGAAAGAGCAGAAAGTATGGGACTGACACAAATGCTTTAAGTCGTAGACAGGTTTTTGTGTAAGTACCTACCACGGATTAAAAAATCTATCTGGAACAGGTTATCGGCTTATAATATTACATATTGGCAGTTCACTTCATAGAAAATGATTTCTTAGTGTTTGAAACGAAGAAAACATCTGGCTAGCATTTTTTTGACCTCTGAGGAACACCAAATAACGAAGTAAATGTCGTCGAACTGAATCCATTGTAAAAAACATAATTCGACAAAATATCATTATTAGACATTAAATTAAATAAAATTAAGATATTTTACAACTCATCGGACTTATAAAAAAATTAAATGCTTCACGAGTAGGTTCTTTGAATTAAAATCCCGTTTTGTTAAAATTTCTAACTAAAGTCTATAATAAACTATGTAACTGTATATTACATATATTTTTGAAGACAAGCATAGAGGTTTTTATTAAATAGAATAATTAGATTATATAACAAACGTTTCCTAGAATTACTGTTACTTTATATTGTTGTTAATATGGTGTAAGAAGTATCACTCATAAATTCTTCCTAGATGTTTTAAATTCAATTCTACGCATTAAGAATGTGTCCAAATGTATGTATTTATGTAAATAGTAATATATTTTTTGCAAAAAAAAATTAATAAATCGCACGAAAAACAATACAGTTCAAACGCTGGGTGTTGACATTCTTACAAAAACAAAGAAAGGCCCCACGTTAGGCGCCAAAAATCTTGCTACGTGCTGATTGCACTAGAGAGCAAATACTGCGGGTCGCGAACGACCGCTCGGGGAAGCTTAAGTTGTTCCGTGCGGCAACCGAACGATGCCAGCCAGCTATCGCGGAGGTCGTGGTTCGCAAGTTCAGATTTTTTTTTTATATTTGATTTTAGCCTTTAGATTGCAAAAAAAAGAGAAGGGCGCCAAGAGCGAAATTTACGGCGGATGTATTCGTTTGGTTTCTCACAGACTGTAGCTCTATTGGCCTGTGAGTTGCCTAGAATTCCCCACAGTTTCGACGGGTAATTAAAATTGACACACCCAGTACATTTGTACTCAACAATTCCACAATTTATTGATTATTCCCTCAACAGGTGAAAATCGGTTAAATACATAAATATAAGTATCAATGTTATGTATATATATATATATATATATATATATATATATATATATATATTGAGTTTACATTTCCCACATATAATTTCGTAAAGTAATTAAATCTATAAAAGTTGATTCCCTAAACTTATTACACTACCCACATATGATTTCGTAAAGTAATTAAATCTACAAAAGTTGATTCCCTAAATTTATTACATTACCCACATATAATCTCGAAAACTAACTAAATCTGACTAAATTGGATCACTAAATTGGCAAACAATTACGACGCCTTATTCTTTTGCTCTAAGGTTCCCACTCAGTGAATTACGTTTTTTTTTTTGCTAATGTCGTAGTATAATTAAGTAAAACTGGAAGCTACTTATCGCATTCCGTTCTGTGGTGCAATTCCCGTGCTGTGGTGCAATTTCCGTGCAGCCCAGAAATTCCGTCGGAGGTTGGCCGTCACGATGCTTCGTCGGATTTTTTTTTATATATGAGCGGGCACCTAGACCGCGGTAATTGGGAAACCCTGTCGATGGTAAACGGGCTCTTAAGATGATTTAAACCAATAGAAATAGTGACTTAGCTCACGAATGAGACTCTTATTTGATCAAAAGAACGAAGTCGAATTTCGACGTCTACCCTTCTACGAAGTTAGTTATCAAATGCCCACGATATAGATAGATATGTTATATCGAACCAGGGCGAGTAAGACGTACGGGGGGATGTTTTTGCATTTGCTAAAGGAACATCTGCGTACTACAAAAAGCGTTCATAGATATTAACAAAATCAAGGTCGATGTAAACGTACGCCGAAATATATTTATTTAAATATATTTTTAAAATTCTAAAACGAATATGATATCCTAAATATGTGTTTCCACATAACCTTCTTCAACGACCATAGGCGTCCCTTATATATCATACGACGGGGTTCTTTTAACAAATAATTAAATATACAAAACTCCGAAATTGTTCTAAATGAAAAATAAACCGTAACAACATATATTAAGATATTATTCCTATCAATAAAAAGAGAAGTAGAATTTTCCTCGTGAAAAAATTATTTGAAATAGCAAATAAAAAAATATTAACTTAAAATATATTTTACAGGAAAAAACGTTTTCATTTAACTTTAAAATCTGTCAATTACAAAAACAATTCGTATAAAAGAATCGTCCGCCGAACAATTTTTAATAAAACGCATTGACAAAAACATTTCCTGGAATTTTTTCCAATGCGAGTTAATGTCAAAGCACTGACTTGTTAATCACAAACATAATTCAAATTGGAAAAAAAGAAAAGAAAATCATTCGCCTAACTACTTTTATTAAAATGCATTCGCAAAAACATTTCCTGGAATTGCCTCCGATGCTAGTCTAATACAAGCCGTTAATTTGATGTTAAACACGTATGCGACTGCTTATTCGTGAACGTAGTCCACGTTGACTGTTGCTCCGTCGCTATGTCACCCCCTCTCCGACAATTTATCGCATAATAAGGGAAAAGTTGAAAGCTCGATTCAATCTAATCACAGTTACTAATTCACCTTCGATTACCATATAAATTACGGTAATCTAAATATTAAATTATTTTTGTTGATACTTATTGATTGGAGCTTCATAAAGTTAATAAAATATTCTTTAAATTACTCATTTAAATATTTCGAATGCGAGTATTCTTTGCCGTATAATTAAATGCATTTCAATAGTTATTACTATAAACGTTATCATTGCATATATTTACATGCATTAATGGTGTATGTACACTACCGGTCATATTGTATTTATTTGCCCACCCCAATTTTGTGTTTCCTGAAATACGGATTATCTTTCGAAAAATCTGTATTATAATTATTCAACAATATTATTAGTGGAAGTAATTCCATATGAATTGCCACGAAAATCTTAAATTGTTTATGATATATCGTAAAGGTGTCGTAAATTGGAAAAATACCATAAATATTATATAGGCTAATCCCTACAGCATTAACAGTTTTACCTGCATTTCCGAAAGGTATTACCAATATTGTGTTATTGTACTAACTAATTACAATATTAGGATGTGTTATTCAAAAAGGAAAATAAATTTTATGTCAGTCATCGTTCATCTTTTGTTGCGAAAACAGTGAAATAGAGAGTTATTGTGAATATTTTAATGCAATGCCGAAGACGAAGGAATTATCTGTTGAAGTGCGTGCTATAATAATTGCTTATCATCGTACGGGTAAAAGTATTCGCGAAATTGCAAAAGAATTACGATTAAATCGCAGAACCGTTGATTATAACGTTAAAAAATTTGAAGAAAGTGGTACATTTTCCAACAAAAGAAGATCTGGACGACGCAAAGCGACGACATCTGCAGATGACCGGCATCTAATACGGATAAGTAGACGCGCTAGACGAAAAACAGCACCAGAAATTGCTGCCGAAATGAATAGAGAGCGTACTAAACCAATTAGTGTGTCCACGGCACAGAGAAGGTTAAGGCAACCGGGTTTATACGGAAGAATTGCTCTGCGAAAACCACTACTACGAAAGCGAAACAAGATAAAACGACTAAATTGGGCTAAAGAACATAAGAATTGGACGATTGATCAGTGGAATAATGTGTTGTGGACAGACGAATCGAAGTTTGAACTTTTCGGTAGTAAACGGAGAAAGAGTACTACCAGAATGTATTGCGCCTACCGTAAAACATGGAGGAGGTTCAGTAATGATTTGGGGGTGTTTTGGTGGAAGATCTGTAGGCGATCTCGTCAAAATTGAGGGAATCCTAAGAAAAGAAGGCTACAAGGAAATTTTAGAAAATAACGCTGGTCCTTCAGGACTAAGGATTTTTGGCGAAAACTTTGTATTTTAACAGAACAACGATCCGAAACACACTTCTAGATTGTGTGGCGATTACTTGCGTCAACTAGAAGAGCAAGAGCAAATCTCTATAATGGTATGGCCAGCTCAAAGTCCTGATCTGAACCCAATAGAGCTTCTTTGGGAAGAATTGGACCAGAAGGTTCGAGAACGTGCTCTATCATTGAACAACTTCAAGAAGCCTGGGCACAAATTACAGAAGATACACTGCAAAAATTAATTGAAAGAATGCCGCGGTTATGTGCCGCAATTATCAAAAATAAAGGTGGGCACGTTGATGACAGCAAAATTTAATAATAATTAATGATATTTATTTATATAAGAAAAATGTAACTACTTTATGTTTATTTTTCACTATTGTATTGGTACAATAAATAAATTTTCAGTACACATTTGATAGTTTAATAATTGGTGGGCAAATAAATATGAGCGGTAGTGTATCTAGAGCATTTACTGAAAATTCTTGACCCATTTTTAATGCATTTTCAAATTTGTCATTTTTTCTGGATTAAGCCAAAACTACGAGCATATTGTTTTAGTCTATTGTCAGCAACAGTACTGTGAGCCTTGAATTTAGCGATTAAATTACGCACAGCGGTCTCAGAAGGAGCCTGATTACGAGGAAAACCTGTTCGAATTTTACGAAGTGATACAGTAAAATTTTCACCATTTTGATAGTAAATTTTCACAATTAAAATTCTTTGTTCAAGAGTGTAACGTTCCATGGTTAAAATTTCCCAACTTTTTACTGAATAAATGTCAAAGGATGACAGCTCAATTCTTGACATTTCATCATTTGACAGCCAATTTACTTCCTAACCTCAAATTTGCCCACCCCTTATATTTTGACTTCGAATTCGTTTTTCGCTTTCGAAAATGTCGACATTTACTAACCGACGATAACTTTTCAAAAACAGAAAATTTTGTTTTGAAAATATTGAGATTTTCATCAAAATAAATTTTTGACTTCAAAATTGTCTTTTTTAGTAATCCATTTACACGAAAATGTTGTTTTACAAGTTTATTGTTCTCTGAGGATTAAACCAAATGATTTAAGTAAATTTTGCCAAAAGATTTAAGTAAATTTTTACTTCAAAATTGTCTTTAATGTGCAATGACTTTTCAAAAATAGAAAATTTCGCGAGCTCTTTGGCAAAATTGAGATTTTTGTCAAAAGAAAAAGTTTTGAAATTAGTTTTCAAATGCTAGTTCTCGACCAGTAGAATACAAAGTCGTTGCATTTTGCCGCAAACTCATCCAAATTTTGGAGATTCATTTACACGTACGAAAGTTCATATTTAAACATGGTTTAACAAATTTATTGCTCTTTCAGAATTAAGCCAAAAGATTTAAGTAAATTTTGACTATAAAATAGTTTTCAGCGCCTTCTAAAATATCAACGCACGAGCAATTGGTCAAGTACTTTTCAAGAATATAAAATTTTGCTAATATGTCCCTTTGGAAAAATTAAGATTTTGGTCAAAATAAACAGTTTTGAATTTGGCTTTCAAAACACTAGTTCTCGACAAACAGAATACACGGCCGTTGCATTTGGCGAAAAATGATTCATACTTTAAAGATAATCGATTTACGCGTCTGAAAGTTCACATTTTGACAAGCTTTAACAAGTTCATTTTTCTCTCAGAATTAGACTAAAAGATTTAAGTAAATATTGACTTAAAAATCGTTTGTAGCATCTTTGAAAATGTCAACACGCGAGCACTTATTAAAGTATAATGACTTTCCAAAAATAGAAAATTTTACGATAATTTTGCTTTCATAAAATTGATTTTGGTCAAAATAAAACGTTTTGGATTTGGTTCCCAAAACGCTAGTTATCAACTAGAAGAATACAAATTCATTAAGTTTTGCTGCAAATTCATTCATATTTTAGAAATAATCTATTTACATATTCGAAAGCTTGAATTTTGACATTGCTCAACGAGTTTACTATTCTCTCAGAAATAAAACAAAAGATTTAAGTACATTTTGACTTCCAATTCGTTTTTAGTGCCTTCAAAAATGTCAACATGCAAGCACCTTTGGAAAACCTAAGATTCTCGTCAAAATAAAAAGGTGATTTAGCTTTTAAAAACTAATTCTCAACTAGTAGAATACAAATTCATTTCATTTTGCAGAAAATCATTCATCTTTAGAAATAATCCAATTATGTGTTCGAAAGTTCACACTTTGACAAGACTTCGCAAGTTTAAGTTCTTACAAGATTAAGCTAAACGATTTAAGGAAACTTTGACTTGAAATTCGTTTTTAGCGCATTCGAAAATATCAACCAACAAGCATTCGTTAGTGCACAAAAGCTTTTCAAAAATAGAAAATTTTGCACGCATAGCCCTTTGAAAAAATTGATTTTGCTCAAAATAAAAAGGATTATTACTGATTTATTTACTTTCCTAGTCTATTTTACTTTCACTTACTATACTCTTGCGTTTAAAATTCTGTTGTAGGTAGTAGGCACCGGCTTCATTTTACACAAGTATTTAAATATAATTTTACTGCGTAAAATTGATATCACGAATTTTATAGGTTAATTTGGGCTTGGGATCTGTGCAGAAATTTGTCTCACTTTTTTGAAATGCAGTACACGCAATAATTCTTTGATTTAAATAGTCCCATGTCCTCTATTTCAAAAAAATTTATTTATAAAATAAAATTATCAATAGCGTTTTACACTAATAACATGTTAAAAAATCTATAATATTCTGATTTATGTTTCTATTATAGAATAAATCGAAAATTATTATTACAAAAGATACTAGGAAAGTTTTGCAATATGACGCAATAATTAATCGTAGGAAGCTGCTTGTTACTGCATGTTGAGACATGTTCATACGTGCATAGTAGTCGCCGCCCCATGTCGATGGGCTCAGTTATTCATTAGCAGTGAGAGTGTAAAGTGCTTGCGATGGCGTCGTGGTCACGAAATGAGATAAGAGCAGTTTCGCGTTATAATTTCGTGTGTGGTTTAAACATAGACCAGTGCTTCGAAGAAATGATTCTTACACTAGGTGATGTTTGTCCACATCGCAGCGATATTCAGGTGGTATAGAGAATTCCAAAGGGGAAATTTAACTGTGGAGGATGCTGAGAGTCCGGGAAGGCCACGGCGATTGACCTACCAACATATAGAGGGTACTTCAGGCCTAAATGCACCTGCAATTCGGTCGATTCTGCATGATCATTTGCACGAGAAGAAACTTTGTTTTCTCTGGGTGTCGCATCGTGAAGGACAGATGACACGACGTGTGACTTGGTGCCGGGAGATGCTAAAAAAGTTTAATAAGGGACAATCTCGGTATGTGAACAACATCGTGACAGGTGACGAGACTTGGCTGTACTATTACGATATGCCGACCAAAGCTCAAAACAAAGTTTGGATCTTTGGTGATGAGGACACACCCGTAGTTGTGAAGAAAATCCCGATCTGTAAAGAAGAATATGATAATTGTATTTTTCAAATCGAGTGGAATTGTGAAATGCGTCGTCTTGGACACACAGAAGACAGTCACAGCTAAGTGGTATACTGAACAGTGCCTGTCTAAAGTCATTGGATCTATGAAGAACCTGCGGTCAAAGTCAAGAATGGACACCTGGTTCCTTCACCACGACAATACTCCAGCTCAGCCCGCCTAAGCCTGCACCGAATATTTTACCACGCCAGGATTGAAACTTCGCGAGCACCCTCCCTACAGTTCAGATCTTGCTCCCTGCGACTTTGCGCTGTCCCCGCATGTGAAAATGAAGCTAAAAGGGAGGCGGTTTTCTGCGGGCTTGGGTCAACGAGTGTACTTTACTCCCTAGTGAAACTTGACAAAACTGGTTTGAAAATTGGTTTCGAAAGATGGAGAGGTGTATTGAGTGTAGAGGAAATTACTTTGAAAAAATGAAATGAACAAAGCTGTATTGCAAAGCTTTCCTAGTACCCTTTGTATATTACATGCAAACGAGTTGTTTTTCTTTTTTAATACGTTGGTCGTGTTATTGTATAAAATTTATGCCTTTGTGTTTGGGTTTTTTGACCCAGTAGTCCCCTGCTGATCGAAAAACCCAAACACAAAATAATAAAATTTATTATTCAAAATAATTTATTACGCTAAATCCTTTGATTAATATTTCCTTAAATAAGGCCCAATATACCATTGACAATTTATACTATCTTCGAATTTCCCCTGAAATTGTCTTCACACTCGTTTAAAGATGAATAAAGTCCGTTGTAGAATATCAGTTGAATGCTTATTCGGTAAGTTGTTGCATTCATAGTTTAGTATTACTGTAGAAAAGAAAGACAAAAATAACGCATGTTGTTTATAAATACACGTTTAAGTATTTGATGGGTGGAGATGGTCGAAGTAATTTATTTTAAGATCGCATAATATATTAATCTGTGTTTAGACAGGAGTGTCATGTAGCAGCAATTAGTCGGTCGAAAATCCTTCAGCGAAGAAACTTACGGTCTTTAACAGCGCATTGAGAAGTAATAATGAGCAGTATTGCTTTTCATAATTATTATAGAATTACGGGTTAAGATAATGTATTCATAGTTACATTTCCGCAGTGTTATATTAATGTTAGACAGTTAATATAATTTTTCTTCTTTTGTATTTGAGTTTTAGATCACGAGGGGCAATAAAACACAGTTCGTAGGATTTCTCCCCCTTTTTCAAGTTACTTTCTTTAGTTCTTTTTTTATTAAACTATAAAACTGCCAACAGATTTAAAAAAAAGAATACGCTAGACAATTGCTATTTATTATTTAAAGAATCTAAAAAATAAAATTTATTTTCTTTCGCTTCTTTTTACCTATAACAGCCCACTTAATTTTAATGTAGATTGTGGGTGGATTGAATTAATCAAAAACGGTAAATAAAACCCCTTTCCACTTCTATGTTCGTATTATGTATACGTATGTTGACAACTAAGTTGTCATCATCAGCAGATTATTAATTCACAGTGCTGTACCTGGATTCACGGTAACGCTTACACAAAAAAAATTACCGCGCATTTATCTCGTCAAAACACTCACTGACATTCACATCTATAATATTTCTTTGTCTCAAAAGCACTTACAGACCTTTTTAGTGGTCAGAATATGGTATCGAATCCCGGTCCCCATCGACCACATGGTTTTTATTTTTCACAATGAATGTGCTCTTATAACTGTCTAATTCGCGGTAATTGTTTATATTTTTGTGAAAATGCAGACACTCCGCGGTTACACTATAATTATTTTCTAGCACGCGTTTCGCTAAACTGAATTTCTCAGGTCGCTTAAACTAGATGCGCGAGATATTTTCCTCATATCCCGTTTCTATCGAGGGTTTAATTTGACTAATATATTTTTTATCGCAATCCCGGCAATTTATTTCAAATATTCCGGATTTCTGCTGATTGAACTCGACTTGATCTGAAATGTCTATTTAAAAGGTTCCAGTACACATACTACGTGGAATGTCTTTTAAGTTTTGTTTAGTGAAGCATAGTGAGCTCCACTAATCAAATATCAGTACTAAAAATTAACCTCCATCTTTAGTTAACTTAATTCCGAACTTTCAGTGCAATACATGTAGTGCTGTAACTACAAGGAACTATCAAAGTTGACAAGTTACGAGTCAGAAAATAGATACCGGTCGTCTGTTTGGATGTTCCAAGGTGAATAGCCGACAAACGTCATCCGTTTTCGAAGTGTCTCTAAAAAGATGGTCGCGACATTTGTCTCGAAAGTAGATCATGTAGCAACAATTCCTCTACTAGATCAAAGTACTGTTACTACCATATGCAAAGTTTAAAAGACAATCCACGTATTATATTCATAATAATTTTTTTGTACATTCTGTAGTCGCCAAAGCATAACCACAGCTACCTACCTGTACAGTTTTAATTCTATTTTAGATTTTTTGGCGTAGACATGGTAGATAGTTATGCAACGTTGTCTGAGACGGTAGCTTCCAAAATAAAAAAGTTTTGGCCCTTCTGGCATAAATACAATTCCAATTTATGCCAGAAGGATCAAAACTTTTTTTATTCAATAAGTTTAGCAGTAAACACATGTTGTAATCAATAAAACTGTATCTATCATGAGTTTAGCATTTGGTGGCACGCCGTTTTTGTATTTCTGTGCTATTTGCTGTTAACCTGGTCTCTACAGTCGTGTTTGTCTCAGTACATTAACGGTTTATAGCAAACTTTATATATTATTGTAAAACTGGCATAAAATATTATTATTAAATTATATATCAACCTTAGCGATTAAGTTAATCAACCACAGACTCCATCAAATTCAACTTCAAGATGACTTCCCGGTCAACGGAGTACAACATTTTTCACAAGATATACAGTAAAGTTAAGTTTTTATGTGCAGATATCAATTTCTTGAATCGCTGTTAAAGTAGAAGTATTTTCCCAAAATTTATTAAAGTAAAAGTTACATCAAATTGTAGAATTAACGAGAAAGTCATTTCATATGCGAAAATGAAATGGTTAACAATTGGAAATGAAATATCTGTATAGCAAAAGAAGTAGATTAGAACTAAAATTATAGGAATTGTAATAAATCACATGCAGGTACTTATCGGTCGTGTCTGTGTTCCTTTTTCAATGTCATTCATCCTAGTTTAAGTAAAGCAATTTAAAAAAAAAACTTGTGAAACGAATATACAGTGTACATTTTGGTTCTCAACGGCACAGATCGCGTACGGAGGTTGTTTTCGTACGGGTATTTTCGCCATGGTTTACCAGGTGCGACACTTTGCAATTATCTGCTGATGATAACAACTTAGTTGTCGAAATGCGTATACAGAATTACGAAAGTTAATGTTGAAAGGAGTTATATATCAACCATAGTGATTAAAATGGCATAAAATAGATCAGGAAATTCACTTCTTGAACGTGTCAACCAATAGTCGCTTGTTTCTCTTCCACACGTGCGACATACTCAATTATTTATATAACGAAAAACAAATAACATCGTCAAACCAAGTACCGGGACGTTTGACAATTGACGGAAGTTATTATCTCATTGGATTTATCTGCGTATGTAGGCACATGAACACGTACGTACTTCATATATTGTATCCAAATTTGTCGCGCCGTTAGAAATGATGGGCCTATTTATGATAATATGTATATTTTTTACCCGACTTGGGTCTTTTTATTGGTCAATAAGTAATTTTGATGGAGCCTGTGGTTGATTAACTAGACCACTGAAGGCTGATATATAACCCCTTGTCACAATAATTTAAACTACGGCGAAAAATACCCATACGAAAACAAACACCGTACGCGATCCGTCCCGTTGAGAACCAAAATGTACATTGTATATTCGTTTCACAAGATTTTTAAAAATTTTACTTAAACTAGGATAAACATTACTATTTTTACAGCGTTTCAAGAAATTAATGTCTGCACTTAATAACTTGTTTAATAACTAGTTTAAGTAAAATAATTTTTAAAAATCTTGCAAAACGAATATACAGTGTACATTTTGGTTCTCAACGGTACGGATCGCGTACGGAGTTTGTTTTCGTACGGCTATTTTTCGCCGTAGTTTACCAGGTGCGATACTTTTTAATTATCTGCTGATGATAACAGCTTAGTTATCGAAATACGTATACAGATTTCGAAAATTAAAGTGGCAAGGGGTTATATATAAACCTTCAGTAATTAAGTCAATAAGTAAATAAATCGTTTGTTTTGCAAATATGTACTTTATTTGTCCTTCTGAAGTAACATTACAAATAATCTGAGTATTTTTTTGTTTGTTTCGTAATAAAATCGCGTCTACTTTTCGAAGAGGCCTCGTAAGAATATGTATCAAGTTTCTGAAAAATCGATTCAATTAATAGTTCCTCCTTATATTTTTATCAAATTCAGAGGAAGAGCATAAATCTATTCCAACATATTTGTCAGCGGTACATTCCTTAATTATGTAATATGGGCAATAAAACTAAAATTATAAACATATTTTATATTATTCCTCTAAAACTTTCAACGTAATATTTCAACGTCCTGACATGTTTACGATTGTATCCCGTGTCAAAAGATTTTTAATTCTTTTGATCTCATAAACGTCCGTAAATTCAGCATTTACAAATTCAGTTGTTAGGACATTCATTTTGTTCCGAAATTTTTTCAACGCCAATTTTGAAATCGGTATGTAAAGGATTTGCATTAAATAATATTTTTGGGGAATGTGATTTTCTATTTTATACGAAGTAAGTCTCTTAATAACTTACTTAAATTTAATTTAGTGCTTTTAAAGTTATCGATTAAGTCTATAAATTTTGTAAATCACTAATAAATAAATAAAACATTATGTCTAAATTTCACACTATATTATATATTTACTGTGACTAGTTTCGTCTGTTAGGATATTATTGTATTTTATTTATTCCTTAGCGTAATGGAATTTCAAAAAGTAACAATCTCAACAATTAACTTTGTAAATACAAAGGTTACTAGGAAAGTTTTGCAATATGACGCAACAATGTTAACAAAGTTAAAGTATATCGGGTGTTTCATGACATGATTGCCACAGCAGGTCTTATTGAAGCAATTGCAAGTTATAAATGTCTAACGAACGTACAAAGGGTACTAGGACACAACAATGAATCGTAGGAAGCTGCTTGTTGCTGCATGTTGGGACATGTTCATACGTGCATAGTAGCCGCCGCGGCATGTCGATGGGCAGTTATTCATTAGCAGTGAGAATGTAAAGTGCTTGCGATGGCATCGTGGTCACGAAATGAGATAAGGGCAGTTTTGCGTTATAATTTCGTGCGTGGTTTAAACATAGACCAGTGCTTCGAAGAAATGACTCTTGCACTAGGTGATGTTTATCCACATCGCACAACGATATTCAGGTAATATAGAGAATTCCAAAGGGGAAATGTAACTGTGGAGGATGCTGAGAGGCCGGGAAGGTCACGAACGTTGGTTACGGAAGAAAACGTTATTGCTGTGAGGAAAATGCTTGGCGAGGACAGGCGAGTGACCTACCAACAGATGGAGGGTACTTCAAGCCGAAATGCACCAGCAATTCGTTCAATTCTGCATGATCATTTGCACGTTAAGAAACTTTATTCTCTTTAGGTACCGCATCGACTGACTGAAGAGCAGATGACACGACGTGTGACTTGGTGCCGGGAGATGCTAAAAAAGTTTAATAAGGGACTATCTCGGTATGTGGGTTTTTGATAATGAGGACACACTCGTAGTTGTCAGAAAATCCCCATCTGTAAGGAAGAAAATGATAGCTATATTTTTCAAATCGAGTGGAATTGTGGAACGCGTCGTTTTGGACACACAGAAGACACAGCTGAATGGTATACTGAACAGCGCCTGCCTAAAGTCATTGGATCTATGAAAAACCTGCGACTAAAGTCAAAAATGGACACCTGGTTCCTCCATCTCGATAATGCTCCAGCTCACCGCGCTAAAGCCTGCGCCGAATATTTGACCACGACAGGGTTGAAACTTCTCGGGTACCCTCCCTACAGTCCAGATCTTGCTTCCTGCGACTTTGCGCTATTCCCGCATGTGAAAATGAAGCTAGAGGGGAGGCGGTTTTTCAGTGATGAGGACCTTCTGCGGGCTTGGGACAATTAGTGCGCTTTACTCCCTAATGAAACTTGGCAGAACTGGTTTAAAGATTGGTTTCGGAGGATGGAGAGGTGTATTGAGTGTAGAGAAAATTACTTTGAAAAAATTAAATTAACAAAGCGGTATTGCAAAACTTTCCTAGTACCCAATGTAGTGTCTTTTTTGTAAATTGAAGATGACACGCGTATATAATAATTTTTTCCTATTATGTTTTTAAATTACTTATTTAATTTGAATACAATTCATGCTATATAATGATTACACATGAATTTCTGACTCCTTTATCTAGAAAAACTTAAATAATTGACAATAATTGTCTTAGAATCCGGTGCTCCGCCTATGGCACTACACCCGATGGAATTTCTGACCACCGTATACTTGTTAGGATACGAGATGCTCGAAAACTTTGGCAAAATTACTGAAGACATTACTAAAAATAATTATTTTCTACTATGCTATCATTAATAAAAATTTCTGCGGTAGAGAAAGATTCGAATCTCTATCTGCAGTAGTAGCTGCCTTACCAATTAGACCACCAGGCAGTGTAGCTTCAAGTCCTTTAACACGCCATAAAACGTATTATGGAAGCAGACCTAATGTTTTTAAAGCCTGCAGACTGGTTATTTTGATGTTAATAATTATACGTGGGTTGTCTTTTATGTTTTGCATATAAAGCTGGAATAAAACAACAGATAGCTTTTAAAGACTTCATTGTTTTTCAAATTATTCTCCACGTAGATTATTGCACTTTTGCATGCGCTCGAACCATCTCTGTAAGCAGCCGTTTCACTCGTTTGTTGGTACAGTCAAAATTGCGTTTTTGAAGGTATCGACTGCACCTTCTGGCGACTGGAACCTCGAACCACGCAGACCTTTCTTGACTTTCGGAAAGGTAAGAAAATTGTTGGGACTTAGGTCCGGCCTGTACGCAGGATGATCCGACAATTCGACGTTTCGTTGCGTTAAAAATTCAGTTGTCTTGGGTGCTGTGTACGAACTTGCATTGTCTTGATGGAGGATGATTCGTCGTTCGGGGTTGGTTTTTCCAAGTTCAGCGATAACTTGCGGCAAACAAATAGTTGTATACTAATCGGCAGTAACAGTTCTTTGATTTTATAGAGATGTTGTTGCTACATGATCTGATTTCGAGACGAATATCGCACCATCTTTTTGGAGACACTTCGAGAACGGATGACTTTTGTCGGTTTTCTGCACCTTAAAACACCCAAATAAACGACTGGAGTTTATTTTCTGGCTTGTTTGAATAAATCCAAGGTTCATCATCACTGATAATGTTGTACACGTTTTTAAAGTTTCCGGCGTCGAAACTAGAGTTTTTGACACTAATTCAGCCTAGCTGCTTTCTTTTCTTCGCTCAACAGATGCGGTATCCAACGGGAAACTAATTTTTTTTTACACACAATTCTTTATCCATACTTTTTGAATTGAGTTCTTTGAAATCCCAATAATGTTTCAATCCGGTAATATGTCACATGTCGATCTTCGTTGATGGTCTAGCACTGCTTTTGGATCGTCGCTAAGACAAATCTGGCCACGTTTGAATTTTTCATACCAACCAGAAATTGTTGACTTCATTGCCGAAAACAGAAACCAACTCGCCGAGGCATTCTTGTTGAGATAATTGTCTCCGAAAATTATAAAAAGTTATTCTGCGAAGACGTTTTCACTTTAATTCCATTTCCCAACTAACTTGTCAATTTCAACAGTTCGTTGTAGCTACAACACTACACGTATCGCACTCAAACGGTGGATTTAGGTTAACTAAAGATGGAGGTTAATTTTTAGTACTGACATTTGATTAGTAGCGACCTCTATGTCCCACTATGCAAAACCTAAAAGACATTCCACGTACATAAATATATAATTAATTTCTTTACGATGGGAAATTAATTAAGAATTTCTGCGCTGGAAAAGGACTCGAACCTCTACCTACCGTTTGCTAGACGGCGGCCTTACCAATTAAGTCAACGAGCAGTGTACCTTTTAAGGATACTAGTTACAGATGTTTGAAAAGAATCTCCTTTCTTAAGGAACAGGCGTTATTCCGCTGACTCTCCACATTTTTGGTAAGGAAGACGTTGTCAATAATAAATTGAAAATGTGCCGAAGAGAATTGCATAAAGCTACACAATCCCCATAATAATATTTTTTAATAAACTACACATAACCAAAATGTTTTCTTGTCATATTTTTTGAGGTTTTTATTTTGAAACAAGTCAGTTAAATTTATAAATAACTTAAAATGTTATGTGTTTACGCTATTATTTTTTTCAGGTTCAAAAATATATTCTTTTTCTTATACGATCCTTTAAGCAGACATAGTTCCAATCTCTCTGTCATTTCATCATATTTCAAATCCCAAAAATAGGCCCGCCTAGAGTTTTACAATTTACGGAGCTAATGTCAGCAATATTATACTATCCCCGAGCTGATCCCGGAAAAAACTAATCATCCAATATGTAAAACAATTACAGAAAACATCCTGGCAAATATTAATAATAATATTTATATGTTTACATACTTCGTGTCTGGTATCGTTTTCCCTCGCCCGTGAAAATATATATAAATACGAGATAGTCACTCCCATTAAATTAAAATTAAATTATAAACATTTCGTTTCACACCGTGAAAGTTGGACGGGACATTTTCCGCGATCTGACATATTTATGGGTGGATCTCGTATCAAAAGGTTTTAGAAGATCTTTTGATGTCCTGAACGCTTGTAAATTAACGATTATGGGAGCACACGTCTAATTCTGTAGATGCCCGACGTTCCAGTTAAAACAACGGAGCGCACATGGTTTATTCTGTTTTACCAGACTATATCTACGCGTTTATTTCCAGTTGTGCGACCGATTTCTGCAATAACTTGGGCAGTAAATTTATTAGAAATAACATACACAATTATAACGTTAGACTAAACATGTAGTTTAACCTTAAAGTTTTACTTTTAAATGAAAAGTGATCCCGCATTTAAGATAGTACAGTATACTGTATAACGGTCAGTAGCGGAGTATATAAAACATTGGTGGCAGAAAAAAAAAATAAATAAGAGTATAAATACAGCGTGTTTCAAAAAGAATATGCGTATTGCAAAGTATTATTTTGTCCAAACTATTGATCGCTGCGCCTCGGCTCGGCTATTGGAGAAACGAATACATATGTCTAGTTTATTTAATAGCCGCTAGATGTCAGTTGTCTTCTGTTTTTCTTAGTAACCGTCATATGTTTAAAATGGCTACTCCGCAGCAGAAATCATTTTGTGATCTCGATTTTGCGAAGTGTAATTCCGTGATTGCAGTGCAAAAACGTTTCAGGCTTGAGCTTGAGCTTCCAAATTGATCCTCCGAATGGGCGGAACATTGGCAGATGGTATCGACAGTTTGTAGATACAGTATGTGTATACGAAGGAAAGAGTCTTGGCCGCCCTCGTGTTTCTGAAGAAAATGTTGCACGAATTCAAACTGCTTTCCAACGTAATCCTTCAAAATCAACTGGTCGTGCCAGTCGGGAGTTACAACTGCCTACAACAACAATTTGGCGTGTTTTGAGGCGTTGGTTGGTTATGAAGCTGTACAAGTTACAGTTGTTACAAGCTCTGCGTCCTGATGACAAACGGAAACGTATGGCATTTTGTAACGTAATTCGTGATACTGTTGACAATGATAACACTTTCGCACAACGAACGCATCGTGTTCAGTGATGAAGCGACTTTCCATGTTAGTAGTCTGGTAAGCAATGTTCGAATTTGGGGTCTACAGAACCCACATTCGGCTATTGAACATGTACGAGATTCGCCTAAAATCAATGTGTTTTGTGCGATATCCCGATCATCTGTTTACGGCCCATTCTTCTTTGAAGGAAACACGGTCAGCAGTATCTCGCTATGTTACAAAACTAGTTGTTTCCGAGGCTGCACGAAGACTACTTCATTTTGCAACAAGACGGGGCACCCCCTCACTGGAGTCGCCAAGTGCGTGAATACCTCAATGAAACTCTACCAAACCGTTGGATTGGTCGTCAAGGAGCTGGCGACTTAGCATGTCGCAGCTGGGCTTGACGGTCACCGGATTTGACACCCTGTGACTTTTTCCTGTGGGATTTCGTTAAAGACAACGTCTATGTACCACCACTCCCACAGAACCTGGAAGAGTTCAAGAAGCGTATCCGTACTGCCATAACATCAGTGACGAAGGACATGCTTGCCCGAGTATGGGAGGAATTTGAGTATCTATGTGATATTGCTCGTGTCGCTGATGGAGGACGTATTGAGCATCTGTAATCTGAACTTGAGAGGTTCGTAAATATGTGTGTAAAGTTTCATATTCGTATGTCTTAAACTTTAATAAATATATGCATTCGAAATACGTATATTCTTTGAAACACCCTGTAATTCGTAATTAATTTATTCTTACAACATACTTCTAGCCTACCGGAATCGCATTTTAGAGATGGCAAAAGGGTATTGGAGCACCGTTGGAATAAATGTAGGTAGAATATGTAGGAGAATATATTGAAAAATAAAAATTATTTTGTATTTAAAAAATTCGTTTTTCTTTTCCATTCTCATTACTTGTCAAACTATCCTCGTATATTGACGGCCGGTGCATTAGAAACTGTCCATTGATTAGAGATACCCATTGTCCGTTAAGGAGGAATATGCTGTATTGATAAGTTAACAAAGTATTAATATTTCAATAAGTTAATTCGAGTAAGAGAAAAGCAAAGTAGTTTTGAAAAAAATAAAATATAGTCAATGATAAAAGTGTTCGAATACCCCGTGAATGTTAAATATCATCAAATGTGAATATCCGTCTTTGATAAACCTATTTACTTCCATTTAACGATGTTAAAAAGATCTAAAAGCCTGTAATAAAAATATAAAAATAATTTCTGTCTATTGTAGGCCATAAACGTAGAATAAATTCAGTAAATCTTGTTTATAGTGTCACGTATTTGTGAAAAAATAAGTTTTTGATGCTTTTAGAAAGATGAGTTGTAAAAGTAAACACTTGTGCGAGCTAACAACACTACACAAAAAGAAACTCAAGAACCAAATAGTTAAATTAATCTAGAAAGCGTGATCTACAATGCAGATTGAGATAAAAGTATTCAAAATATCCTGAGCGCGATCAACTGTTGCAAGTGCGTAGAGCTAAAAATTAATGAATAAATGCTCTGATAACATACATATGTATGTTCAGATGGAATTTTATTCTAGAATTAAAGGATATTAAGGAAACAAAGAGAATTTGGAGGAAAGCCGGATATACCGGAATAGCATTGCGTAATAGACCTTTCATTAAGCGTCGTTAATAGTTTCCTATTGTAAAGCATAGAGCATATACATAGGTTGTCACGCTTCTACCAACCGTGGTTGATAGCTACGTCGCCCGTATTCCTACCTGTAAATTATCCCATGACTTACTTTCTAAGGCGCTAACTAGTCAGTATCTCGATAGTTAAGGAGAGTTCTCTGTACTAAATGATCTTAAATGGCACCACAGTAACGCTTTGTCTAGTGCACTTAGGATAGAGTAGGAATGGATCGTCCACGCAACTTAAGAGAAAAAGAACCAGTGAAAGCGGTAACTCTACTTCATAATGAACATAGCCAGTGATATGTAACTAACTTGCTAGGAGTTTGCCAATCAATAAGTAGTGGAGCAGTTAAGCGTTTCAATAAACGTCGAAGTTAGTGTAGAACCCCAGGAGAGTTGAGCGATACCTTATATGCCAATCTCCTTAAAAAACAGACCAATTTAAAGCTAAACAGAGCACTAAGAGTAGCTCCAAATGTAATAAATTCTACACAAACGATCAGAAGAAAGCTTAGTGATGGAGGATTTCGTAGTAGAAGACCAGCAATTGCACCACTACTTACCAGGAAACGTAAAGTTACCAAACTGGGTTTTGCAAAGGAAAACATAAATTGGACCATTGACGACAGGAAGAGAGTTTCGTTTTCATACGAAACAAGAGAAAGCCTTAATTCATCATGTGAACATAAACAAATCTGGCGAAGGCCAGGAGAGAGGTTTTCTGCCTGCAATATCTCTTCGAAGATCTCGTTGTGTGAAAGGAATTTCTATCGACAATCGCACAGATTTAGTTCCCATACAGAGGAGATTTATGAATGTACATTTCTACCTAAAAAACATTTTACAAGAACATTTGGTGCCATTTTTTCCATATCGATCGGGAACAATTTCATATTTATGCAGGACGCTAGGCTTCACGTTGCTAGGAAGGTATAGGACTACTATCAATTCGTGAATATTCGAAATATGAACTGGCTACTAATATGAACCCCCCACCTATGGGATGCACTAAAACAATCTGTTAGGCGCCACATATCTGCTCCTATGAATCTTAGAGAACTTCTATCTCCTCGAACGGGGGTATTTACCCCAGGAAATAATTCACAACTTGAACAATAGCATGCTCAGGCTAATGGAAATAGTGATAAGAGTTAGAGGAGAATCTATACGGCGCTGAATTTAAATTCTTACGATTTAATTTCACAACTTTATTTTAATTTTCATCGAGATTGTTTTCATTATTTGACATTTTTCATTCATTAATAAAAAACTTAAATAAAACCTCTTACCACATCAATGTTCGTATTCTGTATACGTATTTCGATAACTAAGTTGTCGTCATCAGCAGATAATTAATCACATGGAACCAATGCAAAATCCACACAGAGCCCGTTCCAGACTTACACCGTCGAAAGCCAAACACACACTGTTGATTCGTTTCCCATAATTTAACCCTTTGCACTCCAGCCTAGTAACAGCCTAGTAAAAATGGAGTCGTTGCGATAAAACAAACCATTTATTTCTTATCTATTTTATTAAGAAACATATTCTAACTAAAACAACCGTGTCGCCGTAGCCGCGGCAGTGGATTTATTGTTAGTATTTTAATGTCGCAAATACGGCGACAACGGAGTGCAAAGAGTTAAATTGTATTGTGTTGTAGTCTTAAACTAAACACTTATCTTAAGATAGACGTCGTGCTTGCATATGCGTACCTTTTCGTCGGTCGTATATTACTTTTCTATGAATTAAAACAAACATAAGTAAGTAATAAACTGTTTCTCTTTTTTGAAATAAGTATATATGCTATCATAGATATCCAATGCACCGTATTCTTAACCAAATGCAAACAATCCGCGGTTACGTTATGATTATTCTCTAACACATGCTTTGCTAAACTAGATTTTTCAGGTCGATTAAACTTTATATACACCATATGTTCTTTATACCGGATTTCTATCGATCGTTTTGTGTGGCCTATGTATTGTTTATTTCAATCTAGACAGTTATTTTTGTAAATCCCCGATTTCTTATTGACTTCAACTTTGTCTTTCACATATCCTAACGAGAATTTAGTTAAAGTTAGTGAACCGAAATACAACTTGAAAATGTGCTCTTTAAACACCGTATTTAAATTTTTCGTCAAAGGGTGAAATGGTAAACATAAATTGCTTCGAGGTGACAGTGGTATCCCGGATTGTCTTTTTTATGTTAGCCTTCCTAATTAATCCATTGATTATTTCCGGCTCAAAACCATGTATCTCGCAATGTTGTGAATAAAAATTAATTCCCTTTCGTATATCACTTTTATTAGTGGGAAACTAAACGATTGGCAAGAAACCTGAAAGAAGCCGCCTTTTGTTGCATGCTGTGATTTGAATCCGCCATGATGAATCTACTAACGTTAGTTTCCTTTCGGAAAATGTCAATTTCTATTTTAAGATTATTTCTGATTACTAAGGTGTCTAAGTAAGGGAAAGTATCATTGTTTTCTTTTTCTACCATAAATTTAATCGTTACATTTATATGTGTCGAAAATCGCGAAAATTTCATCTACGCACCTAATCCAAACTCTATTAGGGTTATGTTGAAATTCAAAATTACTCATCAATAAATCCGCTATAAATGGAGAAAGGCAATTGCCCATTGCTGTTCCTTGTTTCTGTTTATAGAACTTATCTTCGAATTAGAAACAATTTTGGAACATACATAGGGTTGTCAATCGCACAATTTCATTAGCTATTCCCGGTTCAATCTCACTTTTATAAAGAAATCTAAATATTTTAAAGTTTCTGGAATCTGAAGGAAACAATAACGTTGCGCCCAATGACACTAAAATTTCCCAATTTTCCAATTTACAATCTTTAATTCTTTGATGAAATCAACTGAATTGGAAACCGACAAACTTTCAGGTTTTTCGGGCAAATTTTGATATTCATTCACTAACCATTTTATATTAAAATAAGTGGATGAGTTAATCCCCGAAACAATTGGTCTCATCGAGTTACCAGGTTTGTGTATTTTAGATAAACAATACATTTTCAGGATCATCGGATTACTCACACTTAATTTACATTTATTGTTAGAAGTTATTAACTTTGGATATTTTTTAACGCGGCTTTAGTGTCCCAAATCATTTTGGGTAACGGAATTTTCCCAGATTCAACATATGAATGTTCTAAAATAAAGTTTTTCACGCTTTGAAAATAATCGATTTTGTTCAAAATTACTAACTTACTTTTATTTACTTTTAAGTAAAATCGATCTTTGGATCTAAGAGTTTTAAGTGAGTTCTATTCTATACATGAACAATTTTTCTGATACGTTAATCTTGTCCAACAGCTTATTTTAGAAAAGTAATTTTTCAGTATGATTTGTGACTGACGTATTTGGTCCGGGATATAGTACAGATCCGGAAGTATGTCTTAACCTGAATGTGAAAGCAGTATCCACCTCTTTAACCGAAAAATAACTACCCACCCCCAAAAGTAAATTCTAGAAAGCTTAGTAACATAATCACTGAAGGTTGATATATAACCCCTTTCCACATGGATTTTTGTATTCTGTATACGTATTTCGACAACTAAGTTGTCATCATCATGTTTCACAAGATATACAGTAAAGTTAAGTTACTAAGTGCAGATATTAATTTCTCGAAACGTTGTAAAAATAGAAATGTTTTTCCAAAATTTATTAAAAAAAAACATCAAATTGTAGAACGAATAAGAAAGTCATTTCATATGAGAAAATGAAATGGTTAAAACTTGAAATGAAATATCTTCACAGTAAAAGAAGTAGATTAGAACTAGAATTATTTCAAGAGTGGTGTAATTTTTATAGGAAAATCGGTGAAGTCACAAACCACAAATTAAATAAGAAAATTAAAAGTCTTAACAAGAAATTTAGAGAGTTGTGTCCGCGATCAGACAATAGTTTGAATATAAATGCTATAAAAGAAAGACTAGTTGTCAATAGTTCATCCCAGACTTTTAATCAAGAAGAAATAGACTCATTAAACAAAGGCTTAAAACACTGTTTGTCCAACCGTGACATTCCTACCGAGGAGATGATCGCAAGCATTGAAATGGTTATTAAGAATTTAGAACCAAGTTCAAAAAATTTCATTAGAGGGGCTTGTAGGATTCAAATTAAACAGAACTTACAAGAACTTAATCAATGAACCCTTTCCACATTAATTTTCGTATTCGGAATATGTATTTTGACAACTAAGTTGTCATCATCAGCAGATAATTAAACAGAATCGCACCTAGAAAACTACGGCAAAATACCCGTATGAAACAAATTCCGTACACAATCAGTAAACACACACTGATCTGTACCGTCGAAAGCCAAAACGCACACTGTGAATTTATTTCGTACGGGTATTTTGTCGTAGTTTTCCAGGTGCGATGCTGTTTAATTATCTGGTGATGATGATATAACTTAGTTGTCGAAATACGTATACGGAATACGAAAATTAATGTGGAAAGGGGTTATATATCAACCTTCAGTGATTAAGTTGATCAACCACAGGCTCCATCAAAATTACCTAACTTGGTAACATAGGAAAAAGAAATGAAAATTGCCTCCGAAAAACGGAAAAGTGATATAAATGATAATGTACGCAAAGTGCTTACATTGCGTATGGTTATCACTTTCTGCGTTGTTGTTGAAAAATTATTTATCTTGCAAAGGGTCACTAGTACGGAAAGATTTATTCTACATCTGAAACTATAAAAATTTCCCTCCTGGATGAATGGCATGCAATCAAAGCGCTAACTTTTCCGCACCTCTTCTTATATAAAAGTTGTAAGTGGAACAGATTATATCTTTTAATACGAGTCCTTATTTTCCTAATCGACAGTAAGAAAGTAATATTTACTTACCCTCCGAAGAAAACCTTCTATTAAACAGTTCCTCTGGACTTGGTAAACTGCATCTTTCTTTCCGTTTTATAAATTCCGCATTTCCTAGCAACTTGAGACTACGTTCACTGGAAAGGTGGTCATTTTCGTAATAAGTTTCGTGAGCTAAACGATCATCTTCCACATTTTCAGATAGTCTTTCGTTTTCATCGACCGTAACTTTAGGAACACATGTTACGTTTTGCGCCGCATCGTAATAACTGTTAAAGTCTTTGTTGCTTTCTCTTCTGTCATTATTAGATAAGAGGGATTCGATAGTGAAATTTTTAGATTTTTGCGAGACGATCTCGCTACTTTTAATCGCACCGTTTTCCAAATCCCGCGTATTCTCCGTCATTTTTGTTCCACTTTTCGATCAGTCTTCGATTCAGGGATATTCACTGGTGACTAAGACGTACACGTTTTGCGGCCATGCCGTTTTTCGAAAGTTAACTTATCACCGAAACTGTTAGAGGAACATGAACCTTAAGTAACATCATTAAGAGTTCTAAACGTTAACACATCTGCATTAAGTGGTCGACCAATGGTGCCGCTTCGTAGGAGGGATCTTGTGGCCTCTTCTCGAAGGAAATAGAAGGGATAATTGAGATATATTTAGTGCACCAAACATGTGTTCGTTGCTTCGGAAAGCTGTATTAACGAACAATGTTGGTGTTATATAGCAATGCACTTTTAATGCAACACGGAATAATGAATAGGTGTTAAATTGGCCATTTGTCAAACACAACGAGTGACCATACACAAATAATAAATCCGTTTCGGTTAACGAAGGCTATTTTATTTGTATTCTCGCGTGTATGTGTTTTACAGAACTGCGATCTGTAAAGTAACAAAGGAAAAGAATCCACAATTTTTACATAAGTAAATAACTCTGCATATAATATTGCATTGAATGCGTGTACTCCATGAATATTCATGACTGAATTAATAAATACGTAGTGTTACAATTTTCACAAATTTTAAATTTAATGTAAAGGGTGTTTAAAATTTCGCGGTTTTTTTTTTAAGAATAAATAAAACACGTAATTTGCATTCACTTTCAAAAACTTTTTATTGGTAATTGAAGTATCAGTTATGACATTTATACGCGAAAAATAATATCTTGCAAATGGCTTCTTCTTGCAGCTCCACAGACGTCCATTCTTTTGTTAAAATTTTCAATGACATTTTGACATAATTAAGGCTCTATCTCACCAATGACACGAATAATTTCAACTTTCAAAGCAGGAATTGATTGTGGATTGTTTTTATAAACCCGACTTTTCTCATAACCCCAAAGAAAATAGTCTAACGGTGTCAAATCACATGATCTTGGTGGCCAATTAACATCACCGTTTCTTGAGATTACACGTCCCGGAAATTTTTCTCTCAATAAACCAATTGATTCATGTGCAAAGTGTAGCGCCATCCTGTTGAAACCACATATCCTCTAGATCAATATTCATTAATTCAGGCTACAAAAATTCGGTTATCATCCGATCACCATTGACAGTTACAGCTACACCAGCAGCATTTCAAAGAAGTAAGGTCCAATTACACCACCTGACCATAATGCACACCAGACAGTAACTCGTTTAGGATGCATAGGTTTTTCATGAATAATTCGTGGATATTCCTCACCCCAGATACGGCAATTTTGTTTATTAACATAGCCACGAAGTTCATACTGTGCCTCATCGGAAAACATTATTTTTTGAGAAAAATCAGCTGGTTGTTCATTGATGAAATTGACAAATGAACGACGTTTTAAATGATATAATGGCTTCAGTTCCTGTGTTATTTAAACCTTATATGCTTTCAGAGCTAAATCTGTTCTATGCACCACAAAGGCTATATCCAAAACTTTTAATTTTTATGAAAATTTCAATTTTTCCCCCCAAAATTTGGGATTTTTGAAAAATTATTGTGCACTAACAAATATTTGTGTACCGACATGTTTGAAAGTGTATACCGACATTTTCAAAGGACCTAATAACAATTTTGGGATTGAAATGTATCAACATGCTTTGGTTCAATATTAACAGAATGAGGAACTTGAGAAAATCGTATAGAAAATGTGAAGTTTTGATGTTCAAGTAGATTATTTGTAAACGTGACTTTGCTGTAAAAAGAGATGAGTTTGTATTCTACTAGTTCAGAATTATAGTTTGACATATCACAAAGGCTATATTCATGACTTCTTATTTTTACGAAAATTTCAATTCTTCCAGAGATGCACTCGCAAAAATTGGTATTTTTGAAAAATTATTGCGCACTAGCAAATGTTCGTATACTGATATTTTCGAAAGTCCTAAAGACATTTTTGGGATTGATAATTATTCAGTGGTTTTGGTTCCACCTTAACAGAATAATAGACTTGAAAAAATCGTATGAAAAATGTGAACTTTGGATGTTGGAATGACTTTGCTTTAAAGAGTAATGAGATTGTATTCTATCAATTCAGAACTTCCGTTTTACGCACCACAAACGCTAAATCCAAAATATTTAATTTTTATGAAAATTTCAATTTTTCCTCGCAAAACTTGGGATTATTGAAAAATTATTGTACACTAACAAATGTTTGTGTGCCCACACTTTTGAAAGTCCTAAAAGCATTTTTGGGATTGAAATTTATTTGATTGCTATAGTTTAATCCTGAAGAATGAGGAAGTTGAAAAAATCGTTTGGAAAATGTTATCTTTTGAGGTTCAAATGGATTATTTCTAAAGTTATAATGCCTGCTGTAAAAAGTAATGAGGTTTTGCTCTACTAGTTTAGAACTATTGTTTTACATAACACAAAGGCTGAATACATCGCTTTTTATTTTTACGAAAATTTCAATTTTTTAACTAAAAAATAAGTATTTCTGAAAAATTATTGTAGGCTAACAAATTTTCTTATACCGACATTTTCGAAGGTCCTAAAAACATTTTTCAGATTGAAATTTATCCAATCCTGGCGGAATGGCGAACTTGAAACTTTCATATGGAAATGTGAATTCTTGATGTTTAAGTGAATTATTTCAAAAGTTGGAATGGCTTTGCTGTAAAGACAAATGAGTTTGTATTCTACTAGTTCAGAACTATTGTTTTATATACCACAAAGTCCTAAAAACATTTTTCGGATTGATATTTATTCAATGGTTTTGGTTTCACCTTAACAGAATAATGGGCTAGAAAAAATCGTTTGGAAAATGTGAACTTCTGTTGGAATGACTTTGCTGTAAAGAGTAATGAAGTTGTATTCTGTCAGTTCAGAACTTCTGTTTTACGCACCACAAAGACTACATCCAAAACTTTTATGAAAATTTCAAATTTTCCTCGCAAAACATGGGATTTTTTTAAAAAATATTGTACACTAACAAATGTTTGTGTACCGAACTGATTTTGGAAAGTTTTAAACGCATTTTTAGAATTGAAATTTATCCAATTGCTATAGTTTAATCGTGAAGAATAAGGAACTTGAAAAAGTCGTATGGAAAATGTAACTTTTGAGGTTTAAATGGATTATTTCTAAAGTTGGAATGACTTTGCTGTAAAAAGAAATGAGTATTCTACTAGTTCAGAACTTTTGTTTTACGCACCACAAAGGCTAAATCCAAAACTTTGAATTTTTATGAAAATTTTAATTTTTCCAGAGATGCACTCGCAAAAATTGATATTTTTGAAAAGCTATTGCGCACATACAAATGTTCGTATACTAATATTTTCGAAAGTCCTAAAAACATTTTTGGGATTGATTTTTATTCAGTGGTTTTGGTTCCACCTTAACAGAATAATGGGCTTGAAAAAATCGTTTGGAAAATGTGAACTTCTGTTGGAATGGCTTTGCTGTAAAGAGTAATGAAATTGTATTCTGTCAGTTGGGGGATGGGATTTTTGAAAAATATTTGTAAACTAACAAATGTTTGTGTACCGAAATGTATTTTGGAAAGTCCTAAAAACATTTTTGGGATTGAAATTTATCCAATTGCTATGATTCAATCCTAAAGAGTGAAGAACTTGAAAAAATCGTATGTAAAATGTTAACTTTTGAGGTTTAAATGGATTATTTCTCTAAAGTTTGATTAAATCTGCTATAAAAAGTAGTAAGATTGTAATCTACTAGTTCAGACCTACTGTTTTATGCACCACAAAGAATAAATCCAAAATTTACTTTAATGAAAATCTTCATGTTTTTAAAATTTGCTTTTTCGAAATATCAATATACATACATTAACAACTATTCGAAAGCGAAATTTATTTGACTGTTTTAGTTTAAAATATGAACTTTAGAATATTTTATTAAATTATTTCCAAAGTTTGAATGATTTGCTCATGAACATTGCAAAGTTCATATTCTATATTTTGATTGTGTGTTCGTCGGATTTTTTGCTTCTAAAAATTATTTTCTTGATTTTCAATTATACCTAATGATTAGTTCAGTGTGAAACGGATGACATTTTGGAGCTAGTTTGTTAAATTTTAAAAATTCCTTCTAACAAGGAAAACCGCTCCTCTAAAAATAACTGAATTTTAGAAATATTTAAAATTACGTCCCTTATTTTCACAAATAAAGATTTAATATCTTCCTATTGAGTAACAGGCCTGCAAGCACCAATCAAAAACAGATTAAACGATGGATAATTCATGGATTAAGTAATTAAATAAAAACATAAACTGAAATTGAAACGTTCGACGCGATCAAGTGTTTGTTAAACCGGTTGTTCAACACGTGTTAAAAACAGATCCAATAAATCAATGGGAAATTATGCCGTTTAAAATTGCTACCGAATACCGACTTTCATAATTGTCTAAGAATTCAGAAAATTTTCGCAAGAATTCGATGAATAATTAAAATGATCGTTCGATGACGTTTCGGCGCCAGAATATCCGGAAGAACAGGTACAAGTGTTAATACAGAATGATTAATTGATTTTAATAAATCGACAGCGGTACCATTGGAATGCAGTTAAGAAAAATGATTCTTTAAATATGATTTTGTAAGTGCAAGTTACAGACGGAGCAAAATTTAAAAAACCAAGTTTAAACAGAAGTGTTTAATGGCATAATTATATCAATGGCTTTGCGAGAGGGATAATAAAAACGCAAAAAATTATTCCAAATAATTATCAATATTGGTATGTTGTAATATCCATACACGCATATATGAGTGTTCCTTAATCCGTATATTGCTCGAATGGCCTCGCTTTCCGTAAAACTGTTTAAGAAAATCCTAACAAAACTACACTGAAACAATTAGTTTCTTTGCTCGGCAAACTATTAAATGTAATTTTCTTCATCAGATGAATTAACTAATTATTAGTTAAATAAATGCAAAGTAATTTATAAGAAAAACACTTAAAAAAGCGTCGAATTATTTTACTTCAATGAAAAATTTGAATTTTTGTTTGGATTATGTCCATCACTAGATTTTAAATATTCTGAAGTCTCGGCAGTTACTTTACCCCGTCTTCGGGGTAGTCCAGGTCAAGACTGTTTAAAAGGCCATGAGAAAACTTGGCATTTCATATTTCTATAGAAAACAACAATACGATCGCAGAGAATGCTGCCCATCGTCCTCCACAAATCACTTTGATGATGGAGTGCCATACCATAAATTGTTTCCTCTGAATTAGTTACTTTTCTTTGAAATTACCCTACTTCCCTAGCTTAGGAACATGTGCTCACCAAAGGAACACACCACTTCCAAAGAACCTACTTGTAACGTAAAAGACAAGACCTAAATTAAACACAAGTAATACAAAGACTCATCATTCCTACCCAAATTAGATAGAGGGTTGCTTAATCTAAAAACTAATTCCCTTTTGTTTTAAATACCATAAATCCAAATGGGCGTTCTTATCTACACTAATGTAAATTCAGCGACTAATTATATATCACATATCGCCAGATCAATCAATAATCGATTGGCGTGTCTTGGCTCTGACCTATAGTCGTTAGAAAACTCATTTCAAATTAAAGATAACACTCAACAGGACACTCACGAACTGAAGGTAGATTCACAAAAAAAGAACAAATTTAAATGGTTCAACTGATTATAAACGTTCAATCATAACCTTGTAGGCAAAAAACACGAGACAAATAGGTAATTGTAAATGAATATATATGAGAATTGAATATGAATAATGCAGATGGCGCACCATGTCCTTTTTCCAGATTAAATATGAATACTGGAAGATACAAATATATAATAGGTTTGTACTCGTATGTGGTTTCAAGTTCACCGTTTCTTCCTTTCTTAAAATCACTTAGTAGAAAATATAAATATGCAATTCCGTGAATTGATTTATGGCCAGCAATTTGGTACTTTGACACCATTGTGCACTATTCGGTATAGCAACACCGTTTCTCTACACGCCTGAATAGGAACTTCATGACATTGTCTTACTGTGCAACCACCAGCACTTCCAATTTTCAAACAATTTCACCGTTCCTCTTTTCTGAACATTACGAAAACTTAGACTACAATAGATTGATAACTCATAGAAAATTATCTTTTCTTCTTCATACCGCATACGCTTCGATTCGGAAGTAAGAATTCTATCTATTGCAAGATATGTAACGCGAAAACTTGTATGCGATAGTGAGAATATTTAATTCCATTTCGCTTCGCTTCCACGGCAGTGTTGCCACTATAAAAGTTCCAGCACTCGTTAATTTTAATAGGATTAACTACCATCTTCAATTTAATCTATATATATAAATGAATGTTTGTCTGTATGTCCTTTATAGAATCCTAAACTATGCATTTGATCATGTGATGATCTTTAGCAAAGTTGCTGTGCATGAGCCCACGAAGGTTTCTAAGTTGGTACGACCAATTTTCGACAGATGGCTAATTAATTATTAATTAATAAAATTAATTCAACTCACAATGAAATGCACAAAACTGTTCGAAAAACGCTCCCAAATATAAAAATACGCACAATATTATGTGTTCAATGTGAGCCGGACATGAATTTCACAATTTACATAAGTTCTTATGTCACCCACAACCCGAAACGTCATTATTCGTTCGCTGTTTTCGTTTCAATTCAAATCAGCATAAACTGTCACGGCAATATATGAAATTCATTGGAATGGCAGTGGCGCCATCTGTCGAACATTGGTCGTACCAACTTAGAAACTTTCGTGGGCTCATGCACAACAACTTTGCTAAAGATCAAATGCATAGTTTACGATTCTATAAAGGACACACAGACACACATTCATTTATATATATATGTATATATCGATAGATGGGCGAATGCAAATTGATGAATCTACGCAATGTATCACCTTGCCAGCAAACTTCTCTAAGATCACAGAAAGCATAGACGAATTGGTGCAAAAAGTTTTCCCAAGCATTGCACAGAACTACAAAAATCATCAGTGGTTCAGTATGCGTGCTATATTAGCGGGGAAAAACATCGATGTCATTACCATCAACTTCACCATTCAGAATGGAATACCCGGCGAAACGACAACATATAAGTCCATCGATACTGTGGTGAATCAAGACGAAGTTGTCAACTATCCAACTGAATTCTTGAATTCGCTTGATTTGCCAGGCATGCCACCGCACGTTCTTACATTGAAAATTGGCGTACTCATCATTCTTCTTCGAAACATAAATCCACTACGATTTTGTAACGGAACCAGACTCTCAGTCAAGAAAATGATGAACAATGTTATCGAGGCAACAATTTTGACTGGAAAATTTAAAGGTGAAGACGTACTGTTGCCACGTATCCCAACGATCCCGACAGATATGCCATTCGAATTCAAACGTTTGCAATTCCCGGACGACTCGCTTTCGCAATGACTATCAACAAAGCACAAGGACAATCGTTGCAAGTGTGTGGATTAAATTTGGAGAATCCATGCTTCTCACATGGACAGCTCTATGTGGCCTGCTCACGCGTCGGAAAACCTTCCGATTTATTCGTTTACGCACCAGATGGAAAAACAAGAAATATTGTGTATCCCACAGCACTTCAATAAATATCGAATTGAAACGAAACACTGCAATTTCACAATTTTTTCAAAATAAACAAAATCAATAAAATGACTCAAAATGAATTGAATATTTGTGTAATATCTTTCCTTCAAATTTATTTTAGTTGGTGACGTAGCAACGCGCGCAGGGTACAGTTAGTTGTATATAAATTATGTCATTTTTATTATTATTTGTTGTAATGTAAACTTTAAATTACAGAATTTACTAGTAACATTCAATATAAAATTAGTCCAGCAGAATTTTTAAAAATTTGCTACTGTTTTAACAACCAAAAAAGACCCTACTTCATTCTTAATTTAGTGACGTTTTTCCAACTTAATTACTAAGTCGATACTTATTACTCTGTTAATAGTTTTTGACGTTCCGAAACCGAAATAAATGTGTTAAAACGTGTTATTAAAATGGTCGTAAATTTCACACACCAACGACATTACGATCCATTAAAATATTTAGAGGCTCTTTTAAAAAACATAAATCTGACGTGACCGTAGCTTGTCAGTCGTAATTTGAAACATATTTTCACTGATATCGTGGGATAAGCGTTGCAGTTAAAATAGTAATAAATGTAAGCATGATTTGCATTTTGTAGGGCTTTAAATTTTGCAAAAAGTACATATTGAGCATATTATATGTGGTATTATTGCATTTTTATTAGTTTAAAAATAATCGATTTACGTTTCGAAATTGTTGTCTTTTGTTGAAGAAAGTTGAAATTTTTGTCAAAGCAAAAGTTCTGAATTTCGCTCTCATGTAACGTAAAACAGTAATTCCGAACTAGTAGAATACAAATTTCCTGTTGTTAATAGTAATCATTCAAACTATACAATATTTTGAAATTAAATTAGCCCAAAATATATTTTAAATACATATACGAGGGTGGTCCCGGAAGTACCAGACCCAACAAAGAATACACAACAATTTTGGAAAGAAATATATTTATTTTTCAACATAATCTCTTGTCAGCTCTATACATTGTTCTCAGCGAAGTTCAATAAGTTCGATACACTTTTTGTAATAAGAACTGTCTGTTGTAAACGAAGGATCAGACTCACCCAGAGTAGAATCCAGTTCAGCTTTTATATCGGTTGGGCTGAGGCCTTTCAAATAAAAGTATTGCATCACGTAACGATGACCAAATTTCTCCATTTTTACAAATTCCCTGAAAGCGTTCACTATTGATGGCTGCCAAATGAATGCTAAACAACGTGGCCTCTTCGAACTTGAAACATATGTTTTATAGATTGTGTACTTTCTAATAGTGATATTTTTCAAACAACTACCGCTATCTCAAGGCCAGGCCGGGTATTTATGGGACCACCCTCGTACATATTAGAATTGGGATGTTTTTCTCGCAGGCCAGGATCGTAACAAGGCGAGTTTATGAAAAAACGGGCGGACCTTGCGATGATTGTATTATTCTTATCAGTTATGTTTTGTTTTATAAATAACACACATTATTCACAGCTGTTGTTGCGTAGCGCAAAATGGATAAGACTGACAAAATATCTGCAGCATGACGTAAGTTTCAACATTCATATCGGAGAGCAATGTACGCCGTACTGAAATATGCTCTTATATTTAGAAAATGACCGCTCGATATCTACGGATGTAATACACGCATAATTAAACTAGTCTTTAGAAGTAGAAAAAGCATCTATACACGCACTATCACAATTTCATCTTAATCTAGTAAAATTGAAATCTTTATAAAACTCGACAATTTCGAACACTCATTTTTTATAGCAGTGGTTGTAAAAAGTTCATAATTTGCATTGACTCGACTAATGACAACCCAGTGTTTTGAAATTCTTCTATTGAGTCTATTAAACCCTTATAATTGTCGTAATTTTTTTTTAAATCGGTTTCAACGTATTTTAAAATCTTTACATTCCTTAATTACTGCGACTTCGTTAGATTTGAATCGTAGAACCACAAATTTTATTTATTGGAAATTCTCGCAATAATAGAAAGCCACTTTCAACCTTTTTCCTCAACGTGTGAAAATTAGCTATGATGTCTCAGGAAATCGGAGCATGGGAATGATCAGATTGAAGAAGCCCGTCAAAATGTGAACATTTGAATGTGTAAATGGATTATCTCCAAAATTTGAATGATTTTGCTACAAAGAGAAGTGACTTTATATTTTGCTAGTTCTAAATAACTATTCCAAATACTAAATTCAAAACTTTTGACTTTGACCAAATTTTGATTTTTTTCAAAGGGGTATACTCGCAAAAATTGGCATTTCTGAAAAATTTTAATACGTTAACCAACGTTCGCGTGCTGACACTTTCTAAGGCCCTGAAAACGATTTTGCGATCAATATTTTCCTATCTCTTTTGATTTAATTCTAAGGGAATTATCAGCTTGGAGAATCCCGTCAAAATGTGAACATTTGAATGTGTAAATGGATTAACTCCAAAATTTGAATGATTTTGCTACAAAGAGAAGTGACTTTATATTTTGCTAGTTCTAAATAACTATTCCAAATACTAAATTCAAAACTTTTGACTTTGACCAAATTTTGATTTTTTTCAAAGGGTAATACTCGCAAAAATTGACATTTCTGAAAAATTTTAATACGATAACCAACGTTCGCGTGCTGACACTTTCTAAGGCCCTGAAAACGATTTTGCGGTCAATATTTTCCTATCTCTTTTGATTTAATCCTAAGGGAATGATCAGCTTGAAGAATCCCGTCAAAATGTGAACATATGAATGTGTAAATGGATTTTGTCCAAAATTTGAATGATTTTGTTACAAAGAGAAGTGATTTTGTATTTTGCTGGTTTTAAATGACTGTTCCAAATACTAAGTTCAAAACTTTTGACTTTGACCAAATTTTGATTTTTTTCAAAGGGGTATCTCGCAAAAATTGGCATTTCTGAAAAATTTTAATACGTTAACCAACGTTCGCGTGCTGACACTTTTTAAGGCCCTGAAAACGATTTTGCGGTCAATATTTTCCTATCTCTTTTGATTTAATCCTAAGGGAATGATCAGCTTGAAGAATCCCGTCAAAATGTGAACATATGAATGTGTAAATGGATTTTGTCCAAAATTTGAATGATTTTGCTACAAAGAGAAGTGATTTTGTATTTTGCTAGTTCTAAATGACTGTTCCAAATACTAAATTCAAAACTTTTGATTTCGACTAAAATCTGATTTTTTTCAAAGGGGTGTACTCACAAAAAATGGCATTTCTGAAAACTTTTAGTACGTTAACCAATGTTCGCCTGTTGACACTTTCTAAGGCCCTGAAAGCGATTTTGCGGTCAATATTTTCCTATCTCTTTTGATTTAATCCTAAGGGAATTATCAGCTTGAAGAATCCCGTCAAAATGTAAACATTTGAATGTGTAAATGAATTTTGTCCAAAATTTGAATGATTTTGCTACAAAGAGAAATGATTTTGTAATCTGCTAGTTCAACACTACTTTTCGAAATACTAAATTCAAAAAGTTTGATTTTAATCAAAATCTGAATCTGATTAATAAAATAGTTATTTAATTCTTGAGCGCTAAGATTATATACCTCAGTTTATTTCAAGTTCTATAGTGAATGTTTTCTTATAATGTTCCATATTTTCTTTTGTTTATTCTTAGATTTATTAATATGTTTCAAAGTGACTCTCTGTAATAGATTTATCCAAACGACTTTTACATTATCACAAAATTTGTATGTGTGTCCTATGAGGATCTTGATTTAATAATTCTTACTCATTCAATATTTATGAGTTGAATCATAAAAATTGAGTTTTAAAATGTTAACAATGATATGGTTATTAAAAAGAATCATTCTATTATTAACAACACCCTATCTACTACATATGTTTCACGGATTGACCGATCATCAGGCAGATTTTGTGTTATTAATGAACGATTCCTAGATAGCGTTTATCATATCATTTCGATACAGAAAAATAATGACTAATCAACATGCCTCCCTCTCTCGTCCACTGCTTTGTCGTTCAATACAGTGGACGAGAGAGGGAAGCATGATCATTATTCATTAATGATATGGTTATTTATATAGATGCACTTCATTATAACTTTTTCTGTAACTTTCGTCTTAGGATCAAATTAGATTCCATGGTTTCTGCATGCACTGCCTCAGTCGGTATACAACACATTACTCCCAGACATATCCTTAACCCCTTTTTCAGGATTAAATCTATCTTTTTCAGTAAGTAATTACTTGCCGATCGTAGTGAATTAATCCATAATCTATAATAGATTTTACGTATGCCTTAAAAACTAATAATAAACATTAACTTCTTCTCCCCTCCATCTTCTAGATATTATTCGCAAGAAACTTAGTACTTTATTGCACCTATTCGTTATACCAGGTTGTTCAATAAGTTTTGTCGTTCGATAAAGATGGCGCTATTAGATTCGTCGTTTTATTTTTCTAAAAATTGTACTACTTTTTTACTATCACGCGTGATCTCATTTTATATTTTCTCATTTTTATATTTCTGTGTTCAAAGTCGACGTGTCACAGTATTTTTTTAAAATGGAAAAAACTGGATATCGTGCATTGATAAAATTCTTAGTTTTGGAAGGTGTAATACTAAAACAAATTCATCAACGATTATTAGAAATGTATAAGAACTCTTCACCTTCAATTAGAACAGTAGAAAGAAGGGTTGCTGAATTTAAACGTGGTCGTACAAGTCTTGAAAATGATAAAAGTGTGCATCAACACCAGAAATCGTAGCAAAAATATAGGATAAGATTTTGGAAGATCGTCGTCTAAGCGAGAGAAATTTAATAGAAGCCCTAGCCATCTTATTAGGCAGTGCGAGCAATATTTTAGCTGAAGTTTTGGATTTCAGAAGTCTGTGTGCAAAATAAGTGCCGCATTCGTTAACAATGCAACAAAAACACATTCGATTGCGACTTTCTCAGCAACATTTGAAGCGTTTCATCACTATGGATGAGATTTGGATCTACCCCCATGATCCTCAATCAAAACAAGAGGCTAAGGAGTAGTGTGAACCCGGTCATTCGTCTGCCAAGCGAGTTGGGGTCCAGAAATCGACCAAGAAGGTGTTAGCATCAGTTTTTTGGGACGCAAAAGTAATTTTGTTCATGGAATACCTCCAAACTGGTAAAACAATAAACTGAGATTATTATTGTTACCTTTTGCACCAGCTGGATGTAAAAGTTCGTGAGGAAAGACCTAATTTACCGAAAAAGAAAATCATTTTTCATCAAGACGACGCACACTCTCACACAGCTCAAAAAACCATCGTAAAAATCAGTGAATTAAAGTACGAATTGTTGCAACATCTACTCTATTCACCAGATTTAGCTCCCTCTGACTTCTGGCAGTTCTCACATCTCAAAAAATTCATGCGTGGAAAATGATTTTCTTCAAACGATGAGGTAGTAGCAGCCGTGGAAGCGTATTTCGACAGTATTCCGAATTCTCACTTCAGGGATGGAATCCATAAATTAGAAGATCACTGGAATAAGTGTATTGAAGTTCAGGGAGGTTATATTGTAAATAATAAAATGTATTTCGAACCATAAAATCGTGTTTTTCTTATCAAACGACATAATAACAACCTGGTATATTCAATATGATACTTCCAATAGAATTTATTATCAAGAATAGTCCTTAGATTTTTAATGTAATTAGATAAAGATAGTTCGCGGTGATCTGTTTTAATGGAACTGTAATTACTAATGTTATACCTAGTGAAAGTTGTAACTTTAATTTTTTCTACTGATAACTAAGCCATTATTCAAGCACCATTCCTCAATTAAATTTAATAAGCAATTACTTCCTCAAATCTATGCGCTCAGTTACACTAACTTTTTTATGTGTTTGTGCTTGAACACAAATAATCAATTTCCGCTGTTAAACCAAGTAAATTTAGAAAATATCCAAATGACTACACGTATCATTATTTTTAATTTGCACGCGCAAAAGAATAAAGGAAATGAGTGTTCTGTTGCTTAATTTATTGAACCAATAAATAAAAGATGTGCCATCCGTGTATGACACACTGCTTGTTAAACTAGATTAATTATGCCGCAGAGGCGCCACTTACGGCATTCTTGACGTCCCTCTGAAGATCCGCCGATTGGAATTCAAAGATATCACATGTGTTAGGGGTACAGTTTAACAGGCATCAGTCTTAATCATCCGTATCCCTTTCTGTGGAGTTTCCTCTGTTTTACAATTACGTCGTTGCCAGGAAAGAATGTTTAAATTAACAGAATGTATTTGTACAATATACAGTGTGCTCGGCATAAGACTAAATTTATTTTTTTTTATTAAGATTTGACGAAAATTCTTTTTTATTCCTTCTTGCAGACCCATTACCAGAGTTGGGATGTCCTCCCGCGGGCCAGGTTCGTATTGAGTACGCAGCACCCCCACTAGTGTAATGTAATAAAACAGATGAAGTGTAGAATTATAAGTTAGTATAGTTAGTTCTTTATACAAGACGAACGTATAATTATTAAGCGTGCGTAAGGAAAAAACGAGACCATTGGTTGATACAGTACGAAAGTTTATTAATAAATTTCACGATTTGTAATAATAATAATGGTGCTAAGATATACTATAGAGTTTGAGATGTTCTGGGACAAGCGCGACAATAAAATATAATATGTCAGAGAGTGTACAACACCAAAATAAGAAAAAAATACCACCAAAAACCCCATGATAATCGCCTGTAATTTGTTACAGAGTCATATGCCAACTGTGCGAAACGATATCGAAAACATGGTAAAAGCTGTAGTAAAAGAAAAACAGCTGTGGTTATGTGTCGACGAAACGACAGATGGAAAAAAAACATTTTACTTTGAATATTTCAATGCGTGCTCTAGATCCTGCTAGAACAGCAAAAGATTAAAAAATTTTTCTTAAATAAAAAAGTTTTTAACATTGAAAACATATTTAGCAAAAATATTTTCGTAATATAGTATTTTACTAGCCTACATATGGTAATATATTGCTTAAAGCAGAGTAACGAAACATTACTATAATACACCTCATGTGTGTTTTTTTCGGCTTTAAGATTCATTTAATTGAATTTAATGTATAATGCGACATCTGTAAATTTATTTAGATACTATAATGGAGAATTTAATCATTTTTATACTAAAACACATTTTGTAAGTGCGACATCTATGACCTTAGATACAAACTATTTGCTAATTTATTAACAATAGATTAAATTGCTTAATTTTTTCGATAATCCAAGGAGTATACTGAGCAATTGAAAATATTTTGAAATAAATCGTCGATTTAAAGTAAATAAAATATATTTGAAATTAAAGTAAATTTTTAATAAAATGTACAGTGCGTTTTTAAATTTATTTGCTTGAAATGAAAACCTGAAATAAATCCGATATAATAAACTTAAAAAGTATATAAATTAAATCGAAGAATACCTATTCAATAAAATCACGTACTGTAGAAATGTCTCATGTTGTGATATATTTAAAAATATAAAATAGAAATGGTTTTCAAATAAATTAGATTCATTAAATTGAATACATTGTATTTGTATGAAAGAACAATATATAATTGAAATATTTATTTGTACGTTTTATTTAAGTTATGAAATGTTCCCCGTGCACGATATTTGTCCGGAAGCTTGTTTTGAATACTCCTTAAAAGTAGCTCCACGAAAAAGCATCATTCCATGGTAGGCAAATCCGAACGACGACAGTGATTGAAGTGATGAAATCTCAATCGCAAAATACAAATCAAAACAAAAGCATTAGCATTTGTAGGTTAAGATTATTAACAAAATAATTCTGCCTATTACTAGCAATACATTTATTTACTTATTTGTCAAGCTTTACGAATGCAATAAAAGAATGGTATTCGTAAAATTTCGCAAATAAATAAAATCAATATATTCTTAGAAATATGCACGTATTAAATAAAAATACAAGTAATATTAATAAAGTTTCTTATCTCCAAACTTGATGCAAAGAAAAATCAGACACATATTCTCGCTAATTTACGAGATTTTAATAACCTCAAAAGAAGTCCCGCTCCACGTTTTACAACAACATACGATTATCTACAGATATTGTCAATGTATAAGGAATTAAATTATAAAAGAGACTTGAAAAGATTCGAAATTAATTTAAAATATGGCAAATGGTTTTCAAGGTGTCATTTACCATAAAAATGTAAACTTTAACGAAATTTACCGACAGACCGATAAAATTACAAACCGAGTTCTAGAAAAATTAGATACCGCACACACCAACATATAAACGAAAATTCATATCTTCTATGCTAAAATCTTTAAACGCAGAAATATAAAATGAATCCATTATAAATGTATACAGAGCGAGCAACAATGATTGACCTGATCTTTTACTACTTTCCGCACGCCCCATATCGGTACTTACTTCCTTTTTTCTATTTGAAGTTAGCAGTTTAGTGATTTCTAGTGAGTTTTCTACTCTATGTTTATGTCATTAACCTTTCATTGACGTGCAGTGTACAAAACAAAGTATTTCTTTAATTCTATTTCGGTATTTTCTTTAATCTTTTTTTTAAAGCTATTTAATGTGACAACATGACCCTGCTTGTATGTACTGTATACCATTCGTCGAATGATATCAATGTCCCAACTTGGTATTTTCCGTACAGATTCTCTATCATTTTTAACTCTTCCGTAATACCATGCTTCACTGTATTATAAATTGTGCTGTAGCAGACATCGGTTAACTTCGACGTTTTTTCTGTAATAGCCTCTTAAATTATTATACACATTTAACAGCATTTGTTTAGCACCAGATGAATCTTTTTAGCGCCACGATTTATATTGTCCATTATCGAGTCACAGTTATCGTTATTTAATAAATATTAATAAAATATATGCTTTCCCACCTCACAATTTATATTTAGCTTCTAACGAAAATGTGAATGGCCTGTATTACTTAAATGTAAGAAATGTTAAGCTGTAATGCAATATTAATTTTACAATGTGAAGTAATGACTATTAAATTTAATTTCCAGAACTAATATACATACGTAAACAAATCAAGTTCGCTTATTTAGACACAATTTATTTAATACAACCCTGGCTATTTAAGTAAGGAACAGCTCAAATCTTCGATGTGTTTTTGTTTCATTAAGCCCTCACCGCAAAGGGTGCTATCAAAGTACTTACTTGACTATTTAGTCAAACTAAAACATCTTCAAATGAATTTTCATGGAAAAATATGCAAAAATGTTTTGAAAGAAAATTTATAAAATAATAATTGCTGATGTCCACTCAATTTTGTTGCTGACTCTGTCACTATTTGTGCATTGAAATATTTAAAAAGTTGAGTACAGTACAAAATAGAATGAATCGCTAAGTAAACTAACACTATATTTCTATGAAGCCCCTACCTTTACTTAAACCTTAAACTTTTGTTTTTTACAATTAGCCAAAATGAATATAGTATTCCAAATAGCACTTACCTCATCGCTATAATCACACATTCTGCAAAGGCATTAATAAATCTATTGAATAATTAATACAAAAGTGTATTTAAAATACTTTATTAATAAATTAATTCAAATTTGATTTTAAATATTGTATGTACAACTGAGGAACTTGCTCTATCGCAGGAGCATGCATTTTAGAATATGTCAAATACTGCCTACTTAAAATAACAATTTTCTGTATTGAAGCTTTTGTGATATCGACACTTATGTCATTGTATCCTGGTATATTCACAACTCCCTTTACACCACTATTTACAAGTTTAATAATTTTATCTGATATATCTTTTACAATCTTGTTCAGATCGTATAAAAAATTTGTGGAACACAACGGTGCCTAAAATTAATCATTTTAATATGCAGAATTGTAAAAATAGATAGTGAAATTACATTTTGTGTAGACATATTTGGTGGTGGTGGCTTTTTTCCTAATAACGCCTGAGATATTACTTCAAATTCCAATTGATAATTAGGAAAGGTCACAAACAATGGTAAATCCCACCTGTTCTTATTATCAGGTTCTTCGTACCTCATTAAAAGAGCATCAAATACTGATCTCTCATATTTTTCTGCCTCCACATTTCTATTAATATTGTAATTCCATGCTTCTTCATAGTTTATTTGTGTTAATAATGTGCATTGTGTGCTATGGTTGGCTTTACTAGCACAATACAATTCATATCGGAAACCTTTGATATAATTTAAAGCATCTAATATAACAATATTGTCTCGTTTTAATAACCTTAACACTTCAGATTTTAAAATGCCTCGTATATGCTTCTCTTTGGACGAATCTATAAAATAACAAAACTATAATAATGCATTATATTCTAAATCATATCACTAACCTTCGTATAAAAGATTTTTATCGAAACCAGCCTTAATAATCTGTTCGTATTCGCTAACGACATGCACTTCTTTATCTAAATTTTGGAAATACTCTTGTAATTCATTTGCACGTGCAGTTTTTCCACTGCACGGAACACCAGTTATTACAATCAAGGGCATTCTTCTTTCTTATTCATTAATGTTATGTTTTAATATAATTGCCGCACCGTAGATCATGCATATTGTTACATTCGGTACATGTCACATTCTAAATTTTGAACTGGATTTTGTCTCAGCGACATGTATTGTTTTATATACGAACTATTTCCAATAAACACTAAAAGATAGCGTTATTTTTAATAGATTACATGAATTTTCTACGATGCCATTCCGTACTAATTTGCTTTGGGTATCGAACTAAAATTCAAAATTACAGAAGTTGGTATAATGATTATAAGATGACGCCACCACTAAAACGAAAATCATTTTTAAAATATTAAAATCGGCACTTATAATTAAGATCGTAAGCAGTTCTAAGATCTTAAATAATTATTTTATAATGTATATTTTTAAAATCTTATAAGGTAAAAATTATTATTTTTTCTTATCACAAGATTAAATAGTTTAAAAATTGTAAGTCGCCTTTTCTGATACATAAGTTAATTTATATCACTCTCTTCCAGAATATACATTACTTTTGGGTTTGAAACTAGAACAGAGTTCAAAAGCCAACAGTAAAGTTTAAATGGGGCTATTGGAAAATAAAACATATATAATGTAAATTAAAAATATATGAATTTATTTGTAAATGGTGATTAAAAATTAGAATAGTTTCCTTCTCTATTATATTTTTAACGCATATAGTTGAAAGATGTACAGATAAATAATTTAAAAATATATCGCACCAATTCTTATAAAGTGTCTGAATTATTCAAAGTAAATTTTAATGGAGACTGGTTGAATTTATCAAGTCCACATTATTAAGGGATTTTAACCCTTTTCGTATTTTCTTACATATGGCTACATTATTGTTATTTTGCCATCTCGTATTTGAAATATGAATAAATATGTTCACAAGGACATATGAACAAGACTTTCTAATATATCAAATTCGATATGCTAGAAAATGTTTTGTTAACAAGAAGCTTAGTATCAATAGATAAAGATCGTTGGTGTCTTTCTAAAGGAATATTAAATATTACTAAAAGAATGACTAGGTAGTAGCAGGGCGAATAATGTTAAATGGAAAGTATAAAGATAATGTTTTATGTATACCTGGGGATTATAGATGACACAAAATACAGAAACTTTGTCGGTAAATGAGCTATCTTTATTAGAACCGTTTGCTTTAGTTTTATTATTTATTTGAAAATGTAAACACAAGAACTTAAAGGAAGTTGAAGATATGAACTTGTTTTTAAATAAACAAACTATTATTACGTTTTTTGCTTTTATTATTGTAATAACAATAATTATTATATACATGTAAGAATATAAAAATTTTAGCATTTTTAGAATTATTAAACATGCTAGCTAGATGATATGTTGCAAATTATAAACAAGAAAGGTTTGTACTTCATAAATGTCCAAAAGTGACATCGTTCCGGTTTCAACACTGGATTACTATTAGGGAAAATTCTCAGCTATTGAAGTTTAGTGTATAATTTTTATTTTTAATTTGATAGATAAGACCTATGAAGAATATTTTACACCAAGTAAATGAACAGTTTACTTTATGTATACACTAAACGGTTTTTTTAATGAAATATGCACTCCTTTACTAATATATTTTCCACGTAAGTTAGTTACTTTCCTCTGGCAACTAAAAAATTGCTTTTTTGGTTGGTAAAATATGAAACTGCAAAATATAGAATATATTACTTTATTGTTAGATCTTTCTTGAAGTATAAATAAAGTTACATATTAAATAGTGTAATTTTAAATATTACACGTTCCCACTTCTAACTTATTAAAAAACTTCTAAAAGCATTGCAACCTGTCATTTATTTACATTTATTATTGTTATCCACAGACATTACCATAAATCTGGGACTTTTACTTTTCACAATATATTCTTGCAAAGCAATGGCTATATACATCGCACCAACAGTTAGGAAATAATTAAATAACATATAACTGATTTTCAACGGCCAATTCAACAGTTCGAATATTTTGTAGATCCACTTTGATGTTTCAAGGTAAGTATAAACCATTCTGAAATTTAATATTTTATTAGTGAATTCTTTATTTATACACTGTGTCAAAAAAATTAATCACTCAGTAAAAGTATAGATATATTAACAAAAAGCTGCTATGTATTGCAGATACCTCAAATGAAGCAGAAACAATGTTCTTACAGAAAAAGATATTTTATTATATAGATCCCAGGATAAACTGGTTTGTTATTTAGACAAAAGCTGGTTGCATGAGGGTCACTCAAGACAGAACGTATGGACTGACACAAATGTTTTAAGTTGTAACAGACCTTTGTGGAAGGACTTTCCACTGGATAAAAAAACATCTGGAAAGGGATTCATGAAGTTATTGATAAAGTTAGAGGACCATTCATAATTTCCATTCGAGAAGATGATAGTGATGACTCGATTTCCTCACCAATATTAGAATTAATTAAAAAAGTTATGAAATAGTTTATAAGATCAGATATTTTTAATTTTAATTAATGATTATAAATTGTTACAGCTGTAAAATTTAAGCTATTTCCTACTGTATTCATTCCTTTTTTGTATTGTAAATATTAGATGAAACAAAGACTTCGATTCCCCAGTGGTTAATTTAAAAAATTGTAATCGATTAACTTAATGCTAAAAGGCTTCAAGATTAAACAAGTAGTTGTTTCAAGTTAGTCAAGAAATATTGTAGATCTTATCTAAAAACTTATAAATATCCAATGAAATATATTCTACTCTACTTTCACGTATAGTACAGTCTGTGAAATGTCATTGCTTTTAATTATTGTTAATTAACATTTTTCTTTGTTATTTAAAATTTGTATACTTCTAAAGCCTGATGAAGATTATATGAATATTGGTGCATTTACGCAAACAAAGTGTGTAAATGCTGTATAAAAAACAAAAGTTAATTTTATATGATTTTTTTTATTAGTGTACTTCTACAGTGAAATAAAATATTTTCTGATGGGTAGTGTTCTACGGTTAAGTTTGAGACGGCGTGTACCGCATGATTCTATTTTGTACATTTAATATTCAAATTTTTCATCGTTAACTTATAACGTGTAAGCAACAATGAGTGACCTGATCCTACACTTCTTTCCATACATATCACCTCAATATTTACTTCCTCGTAAAAGCGAAATTAGACAGTGTCTCACGCAATTCTAATAATTATAATAAAAATATGCTAGCTGCTATGTAAATAACAAATTCCAGTGAAAACGGCATTTTCAAAAATATGCTGCGTATATGTGAAAACTGAAGACTTTAAAAAGACTGATGAAGGCTAGCATATAAGTATAAATAATGGATATTAATCACAAAACAAGTTCTGTACACCGCACGTCAATGAAAGGTTAATGACAAAACATAGAGTAGGAAAATTCACTAGAAATTACTAAACTGCTAACTTCAGATAGAAAAAGGAAGTAAGTACTGATATGTGGCGTGCAGAAAGTAGTAAAAGATCAGGTCAATCATTGTTGCTCACTCTGTATTTTAACGTAAAACATATAAAATTGCTTTCCCTAAGACATTACCTTTATATATTCATTCTATACTTACGTTGCAACGTACATCCAATAATACATAGTAGCTACGAAAAACGCTAGTTTGTAGCTTGTTACTGACTTGTTATGGAAAAGTTCGAATATTGGTAATACTAATATATTAGTGTGTATACAATGATTGTACCAAAGTGGTAGTAAGGCGTCTAACTCTTCAGGAAATACTAAACCCCGGTCTATGGTGTGCAAGACCCAAAATGTAAACGCCACAAAACTGGCATTTGGAAATACTATCGATGTGAGAGCGTAACTTTTTATTTTAGATATAAAGTTCGTGAGATATTTGTCGTTTTTAACAAGAGAACTTTGCAGGCAGTAGGCTATGGATACGATTAAATATACAGATTGCGCCCACTAAAACAAATAAGAAAATAATTCCCTTATCGCAATACGTTTAAAATAATAAATCCAATTTGTTCTTACCAAATTCCATATCGTGAGGAATCTATATTTGTATTTGTACAAGAACTGTAATTCGATATTTGTACTATTTTTAAAATAAAAATTCCGTAGCGAGTAAAGTCCAATGGATATGTGATGTCCTAATATGAAAATGTATACTACTAGAGGCCAAGGTATTTTCACGTTCTTCTGAAATAAAATTCAAGATTCATAATAAAAACAAAACAATAAAAATACGTTATGTTTTCATATAGTGGGAAGTGAGAGTCGATTACTAACACCATCTTTCGGTAAAGCAAAGCACTGTTTTGTAATTCTGTCTTCTTTTTTATGTCTCAGGTCATTGGTTAATTTCAAAGATTTTATTTGAAAGTTTGTGTGAGTAAAGTGTCTTGCAATTAGTGGAAACTCTCAATTTATAGTGTAATTAAATATTTATTCTTAAAAAGCTAAACACGTGTTAAATTTTGACTGATATGAAATGAACTTTAAGTTACAATGCTCAGAAAGAACCAAAGTTGAAAACAGCTCACTCTTTTAAATAAAATAAAGTTATGTACACTCTAGTCCAATGTTAAAAGGAATCATTCCAATCACTGAAGGTTGATATATAACCCCTCCACATTAATTTTCGTATTCGGAATACGTATTTCGACAAGAAAGTTGTCATCATCAGCAGATAATTAAACAGTGCCGTACCTGAAAAACTATGGCAAAATACCCGTATGAAGCAAATTCCGTACACGATCAGTAAACACACACTGTATATTCGTTTCGCATAATTTTTTAAAAAAAAATTATATTCTAATCTAAAGTCTATTACAGAATTGTTTTGAAGTGTTGAGGAAATGAGGAAATTTATCCCTTCAAAATGACGTTTGCAAAAGAACTAACAGAAAACGATGCAGACCTACAGGTGACCCAATGTCAAGTTCATGTCAAATTGTCAAATTCTTTTTTCTGATGAATCAACTTCACGTTGAGTAGGGAATTGAATCGGCAGAATTATAGGTCTTTGTCAGAACAGAATTTTCATTGAATGCGCGAAACACATATTCAATATCCTAAAATTAAAATTTGGCAGTTATGATTGGCAACTATATAATTTGAGCAATTCTTATTGAAGGAAATTCGGTAGCTGACAATATTTAAATGTACTTAGAGATGAAGTTATTCCTGCGCTGTTAAACTTGTATACTTACGCAGTAGATTAGGCCCCACTGAATGAAAATATTTGGTTCCAACAAGACGGAGAAACATTTCTCTATGCTTTAATTGTAAGAAGATACATATGTAAACAAAATTTTTACGAATAGATATTGTGCGACCAATGCTATATGGCTGGCGGAAAAAATGAGAACTAATACGCGAAACTCTTTACCTCTCATCTCCTTAACCTATATATTCAGCTGAAGTACAGTTAAGTACGATATCATATCTATTTTGATCTATTTGTTGTTTGAGTTTATAGGTTACTTTGTTGTATAATCTAATAGGTTGCAGTCATAACCTCACATTCACATGTCAAACTTTTGAATTAAGCGCCCCAAATTTTTTTCTCGGAGTGTATCTTTTAAAACGTGCTGCTTGACTGGCCAAATTTAATTGGTTGTATTTAATATAGAGTGGACGATACTATTGAGCGACCAGCTAGATGACCAGATATTACGATTTAAAATTTTTTTGTGGTGTTATCTCAAGAGCAAAGTGTATGTAACAAATTGATGGTCTCAAAAAAAGAATACGCACAGAAATACAAAATATTTTGCCTTAAATTTTAGAGAAAATTTGGCAGGAGTTTTACTACAGATTAACTTTTCGTCAGGAAATGAGGAATGAGAATATTTTGAATATTTAATGCAGTAGAAAAACAACAAAGAACTCTGTAGAAAAATATTTTAAGACCTTACTTTACCTACTTTTACGTTTTTATTAAATCACTTAAAATTATTGTCTTTGGTATTTAGACCACAACTTAAATTCGAACGATCAATTAGAATTAAAAAATATCAAATATACAGGCTGATCCGTTTGACAATACTGGGTGAGAAAACTTAAGTGAAGTGTGGTGGTATCATAAAGGTCCCTAGTTCAATTTCAAATGTTGGCTAAATAATTTTATAGCAAATTATTTTCACACGGTTCTTGACATTTGACAGATAAGGAATTTACAAATGTACTTACAATAGCCAGAAAATTAGTCAAAATACGAGTTAAGACAAAACTAAGTAAAAAAAGAACTAAATAATTTAACCAAAAATACGTAAGTAAGTAAAAACAGCGTATCGGTAATACTCAGAAATTCTTATGGACAACTTACGAAAACTATCAGGTTGTTACATATGAAATGTCCAATTTTGTAAGGAATAAAAAAAAGTCTAAATTTAAAAAAATATAAATATTTCTTCTGCAAAATAGTCTCCATTTACATCAATAGTTTGTTGCCAACGGCCTGGAAGCTGAAAAATTCCCATTGAAAAGAAATCTAGATTTTGACATCTCACATATTGCTCAAACACTGCTATTACAGACTCCCGGTCAGTGAAGTCCCTATTTTTTTAGTGATTGTCTAAACTTCGGAAAAAATGAAAATCAGTTGGCGAAAGGTCAGGTGAATAAGGTGGGTGAGGGAGAATTTCGTAACCAAATTCCAAAAGTTTTTGGATTGTCTGTCGTGCAACATGAGGTCTTGCATTATCATGAAGAAGTATGGGTCCATGTCTATTGACTAGTGAGGGCTGCAAGCGGCTCAATTTTCCATGCATAGTTTCCAGTTCGGCACAATAGGACGCTGCCGTGATGGTTTCACCAGGTTGCAAAAATGAATAGTGAATAATACCCTTACAGATCCACCATACAGTCACCATAATCTTTCGCGGGTGAAGTAATGCTCGTGCATGCTGTCTTGGTGCTTCACCTCGATCTAACCATTGTCCTGACCGTCTCCGATTATCATAAAGTATCCACTTTTCGTCACACGTTACCACTCGATGAAGAAACGGTTCAACTTTCTGTCGATTAGCCAAAGAGGTAGCCACCTCTAATCGACGGAGCTTATTGGCTTCCGTTAATTGGTGCGGCACCCATCGATCGAGTTTCTTCACTTTGCCAATCGAAGAAAGGTGACGACTAATGGTGGCAATGGACACTTGAAATGTTTCTGTAAGGCTACGCACTGTTGTCAACGGATTACTTTCAACTTCTACACGCAGTTCGTCGTCATTAACGGTGCTACGCGCATATCCGTGAGGCTCATTCTCCAAATCAAAATTTCCCTCGCTGAATTTTTTAAACCATCGCCGTAATGTGTGTTCATTACACGTGGTTTCACCGAACGTCTGATTAATTTCTCGCGTTGCTGCAGCTGCATTTAATCCCTTTTTAAATTGAAAGAGGTAAATTGCCCGAATATCTCTTGCCGACAGCATTTCCATAGCCGAGACAAGGACAGGTGTATTAATCTTTCCAAGAAATGGAACAGGTACACACTTCAAAATAAATACCCTTTTCTACAAATACAATAATAATTTTCACCAAAAACATACACGTCTTCACACAGGTGTGATTCAGTTCAGACTGAAGGAAAAAACGGACATTACATTTATAACAACCTGATAAAAAAAGATGAAACTAGGGACATTTATGATACCACCACATTTCACTTGAGCTTGCCCATTCAGTACTTATCAATCGATTACTGCAAATACGTGAATCATCCTATTCATTCAAATGCTATTTAGAAGGCGCTCCATTTACCTGTCTGAACATTTTTCGTAATCTTCTAAAATAATGTTAAAAATAATTTTATTCCGTAAATATTATCCACTTGTATATGATTTATCTGAACTAAATTATCTGTGGAATTTCGATTCAACAAACGGACATTGTGAAATGTAAATATTTAACATTTATGTGAATAAGATACAATACGAAAACTTCCTTATGGAGTAAATAATAGTAATTCCACTTAATATTTCGGAAAAACACCGAAATAAGTAAACTAATTAATCTATAGTTATTTGGAAAAGATAGGGACACATTTTTGAACAGACCCAAATGACAGTTGATTCTCATTGGTTGAGAGCAAGGCAAAATAACATAGCCGTACCTATGATGATAACTTTTGATTGAAATTTTCTAAACTATACCTTGCTTCAGAATAAAAAGGAGTGATTCAAATATTGCGCCAAAATAGTACGTATTTTTAAGAGATTTCATTGGTTCTTGAACAGGCAAGTTTAATATGGATAAATGAATGCCAGATATTCGCCATTTTTCATAACCTGCAAACGTTTTATTACATTTTTGCATCGTTTTATTTTAATAATATTTAATCTTAATTTTGGATAGGTTGTATATATTAATCCAATAAGTAACGTTTGTACAATCATACTTCCATTACAATGAATTTTTTTTCATTTATTTTTATATAACAAAAAAAAGATTAATATTATTGACAAACTACTACATTCACAACTGTTCATGTTTCATTTTTATGGTAAGTTGCATTTTTAAGCTACGTGTTACGCGTTCTAACCTAATATTTGAATCAGTCCTTCTTATTTTGAAAGTCGTCGATAATTTATCTGAGACCTGGAGAAATAGATTTGTTAAACAAAGGTTTAAAATATTGTTTACCTGAACGTGATACTCCTACCGAGGAAGTGATTGCAAACAATAAAACGCCAGAATTTAGAACCACGTTCGAAAAGCTGTGGAAACACGAGTGAAACTCGATTGAAAGTCTGAGGTTGAAAGATTAATTTTACTTAAAAGCAGACAAATGGAGTAAGTTAGTAATGTAATGTAATTTTATTTATTATACTTTGTCTTAGAAAAAGAAGGTGTGATTAAAATATCCCGCTAAAACGCGGAACACATAGCTTAAAAATGTAACTTACTATAACAATGAAACATAAACTGCTGTGAATGCAGTTTATGTTTCATTTTTATGGTGAGTTAACATTGCGCGGTTTTTTTTAAGAATAAATAAAATATAGATGGCGCACTGAATATGTCTGGGTATGTGGGCATTTAAAAAGTGTGATGTATGACATTTATAAAAATGGCTTCATACACAGTACAACAACGCGTTCAAATTGTTGAATTATTTTATAAAAATCAGCGTTCTGTGAAAAGAGTTTTTTGAAAATTACGTGAATTTTATGGTTTACATAATCGTCCATCTGAAAGCACTATTGGTCGAATTATTAAAAAATTTCAAGAGACCGGTTCCGTGGAAGATCAAAAAAGTGAAAAATAAAGTCGTAGTGATCGTTCACAAGAAAATATTGGTGTGGTTCGTGAAAGTGTTGCTGAAGATCCTGAAATGTCCATTAGACGACGGTCACAACAACTTGGACTTAGTGGATCAACAGTATGGCGTATTTTACACAAGGATTTAGCTCTGAAGGCATGTAAGGTTCAAATAACACAGGAACTGAAGCCATTAGATCATTTAAAACATCGTCTAATTATCAATTTCATCAATGAGCAACTAGCTGATTTTTCTCAAAAAATAATGTTTTCCGATGAGGTACATCTTTGAACTTGGTGGCTATGTTAATAAACAAAATTGCTGTATCTGGGGTCAGGAAAATCCACGAATTATTCATGAGAAACCTATGCATCCTAAACGAGTTACTGTTTGGTGTACATTATGGTCAAGTGGTGTAATTGGACCTTACTTCTTTGAACGTGTTGCTGGTGAAGCTGTAACTGTCAATGGTGATCGGATGATAACCGAATTTTTGTGGCCTGAATTAATGAATATTGATCTAGATGATGTGTGGTTTCAACAGGATGGCGCTACACCTCATTTTACACACGAATCAATTGATTTATTGAGAGAAAAATTTCCTGGACGTGTAATCTCAAGAAACGGTGATGTTAATTGGCCACCAAGATCACGTGATTTGGCACCGTTAGACTATTTTCTTTGGGGTTATGTGAAAGGTCAGGTTTATAAAAACAATCCACAAGCAATGCCTGCTTTGAAAGTTGAAATTATTCGTGTCATTGGTGAGATGGAGCCTCAATTATGTCCAAATGTCATTGAAAATTTTAACAAAAGAGTGGACATCTGTGGAGCTGCAAGAGGAGGCCATTTGGCAGATATTATTTCCGCATATAAATGTCATAACTGATATTTCAATTAATAATAAAAAGTTTTTGAAAGTGAATGCAAATTATGTGTTTTATTTATTCTTAAAAGAAACGCGAAATTTGAAACAGCCTTTATGTAAAATAAATAAAAAGTATTTTCTAAACAAACATCTTATCTACAAACATAGAAACAAGAATGTTAGTGCGTGGATTATGTAACAATACTTTATTACTATTTATATTTATTTACTCTTCTATTTAAATTTTCATGAATTATAAAGATTGCAAGAAAACATTAACTTAATTTCTGCATTTATCATTCAGCTACGTTATGGTGTTAATATACCGCCTAAAAATGTGTGATGAACATATGCCCAAAACTCTATCGTAACTGAGCGGCAAACATTGTAGTTTTGGATAACCCTGCTGATGCAGGTATTATGTACCGCTACAAAGAAATCTCAGTGAAAATCATTTAAAAAGAAATCGCTTTACCGTCGAAAGCCAAATACACACTGTGTGTCTGGATTTCGACGGTGTAAGTCTAGTACGGAATTTGTCTTTGCGCGGATTTTGACGTAGTTCCAGGTTCGATACTGTGATTAATTATCTGCTGATGATGATAACTTAGTTGTCGAAACACGTATACAGGACACGAAAGTTATTTAGGAAAGAGGTTATATTAACCTTAATTGATTAAACCTTAAGCTGTGGCAATCATGTCATCGGGCATGCGGTATTTCAAAACATTCAGTGTAGTTTTGTTTCTGTTAAATTAAGTCGATTCGAACAAATAGCAGTGTCTTTATTAAAAACATAATCATTCATTTCAGACCGTTTTTATTAATTTAAAAAAAAGAACGTTGAAAAAACAAAATTAGAGTGGCCCAAAAAGACCTGGGAATTTTTTTTGTAACAATTTTTTGTTACGTACCTACGTATCAATTATAGTTAAAAAAATATTATTATTATTAAGGTTATTGACACGTGCCTGGTCTACACAAACAAAAGTAATTAAAATATCACAATCATCAAATTAACACTTATCACACAACTTCTTTTACTAAGTAAAAATATTAGATATTTTCGCAATTTTGCATACCTTTTTATATACTACAGCTGTCATGTTTACGATATCACTTGAATGTATTAATTACTACCTTTTCAATTATGATTGCGTGGTATAACTGATTTATTGGTAATCTCAGTTAATGCGTGTGGCTTCAGTAAACAATAAAATTCTTATAAAAATATATCGAAAGACGTTCAATTCCAATTGCAGAAACTGAAAGGTCACAGATAATACACATCACCATATGGCGTGATTGTTAAATTAAGAATATTTGTATTTCTTTCTTGTCTGCATTCAATAGGGCCGTATGTCTATTAGTCTTTAATCTAATCGAATGTGAAAATGCTATGATTGTCTGCATTTGTTTGTCTACATATTTGTATACGGATAATAAACTCCTTTATTTTTCAGACAACGGTAAATCAAATTTTAAAGTGTTTATACAAAATCGAAATTTTAATTGTTTTTATTTAGATTTAATTATGTCACTGGTTGCAGTAAACTTTTATATGTTTGTGTGTAAATTTACAATATTTAACAGGGAAAAAATGTACGTACTTCGCTTATAATAGATTTACCCAAGGAACAATTTTTAAATTTCGCGGGTGTTTCATAAATATTAATATACAGTAGAATTCGCTTATAATGGATTTATAATAGACCATAACCGTGTATTCATCTCATGAGAATAATACTATTAAAACAAATATACAGAAGTACATACGTCGTTCGTTTTTATTAAAAAAAGGTAATACAACATTAAACTGTATAGTAGGTACAACAAAAAGGTTTACGATGTACACGAAAATATTGGGTTGGCAACTAAGTACTTTCGGTTTTTACTGATAGAGAGCGTTGCTTTTTTTCCTGTATAACGTATGTTAGTGCTGTATTTTACCGTTTGTCGCGTGATACTAGTCACATTGACGTAACTTCAGAAGCAAGTAGTGCGTGATTTTTATTAAAGCTATTAGTTGTGGGTTAATTTTAAATGGAGTGCAGAAACGAACATTTTCGACATATTTTACTATTTTATTTCCGTAAAGGAAAGAAAACTGCTGCGGCTCACAAAAAGATATGTGAAGTTTATGGTGCTAATTGCTTAACAGAGCGCACGTGTCAGAATTGGTATAAAAAATTCCGTTCTGGAGATTTTTCCCTCGAAGGTGAGCAACGTTCTGGCCGGCCTACTGAAGTTGATGATGACCAAATCAAAGTCATAATTGAAGAGGATCGTCATATAACTGTTCGAGAGGTTGCGGAGAGGCTATATGTATCGCACACAACAATTGAAAAACATTTAAAATGTCTTGGGCTAGTTAAGAAGTTTGATATTTGAGTACCTCACTAATTGAAAGAAATTCTTTTAACACAAAGAATCAACTTTTGCGATATGCCCCTTAGACGAAATGAAAGCGACCCTCTCTTAAAAAGGATCATCACTGGTGACGAAAAATGGGTCCTGTACAGTAACATAGTTCGAAAACGATCATGGAGCAAACACGATAAACCAGCTCAAACCACATCGAAAGCTGAATTGCATCCGAAAAAGATCATGCTGTCAGTTTGGTGGGATTATAGGTGTTGTATTTTTTGAGCTGCTTCCAAGGAACCAAACGATCAATTCTGATGTTTACTGTCAACAATTAATATAACTGGATGAAGCAATCAAAGAAAAACGGCCAGAATTATCAAATCGGAAAGGTGTAGTTTTCCACCAAGATAATGCAAGGCCTCACACATCTTTGGCAACTCGTGGGAAACTATTGGAGCTTGGCTGGGAAGTGATGCCACATCCCCCATATAGCCCTGATCTAGCACCATCTGATTACCATTTATTTCGAAGTGTGCAGAATTCTTTGAATGGTAAAACTTTCACAAATGACGATGACTTTCACTCGCACCTGGTTCAGTTTTTTGCTGATAAGGACCAGAAATTTTATGAGCGCGGAATCATGCAGCTGAAAGAAAGATGGCAAAAGGTCATTGAGCAAAATGGAAAATATATAATTGATTAAAGACTACTCTTTGTTTAAAAAAAAAGTGTTTTATTTTATACTACAAAACCGAAAGTACTTAGTTGCTAACCCAATATATCCGCCCAGTTCATGTAGGATCAGAGGCGCATTCATAAATATGCCGCGTATAGAATCAATCAAATCGCTTCCTATGTTATATTTCTGACAAAATTAAACATTGGTAATAAAATAAGGAATACGAAAGTTATGCAAACGTTTATTAGTTATATTAAATTCAACAAAAACTTCCAACATAAAATATAAAAACTTCTTATACGTGGGTTGTCTTTTAAGTTTTGTATACAAAACTGGAACAAAGCAGTAGATAGCTTTTACACACTTCATTATTTTTCGAAGTATTCTCCACTTTTGCATGCGCTCGAATCAACACTGGAAGCAGTTGTTCCACTTGTTTGTTAGTAGAGTCAAAATTGTGTTTTTGAAGGCATCGACTGCTCGTTCTTACTGAAACCTTTGACCACGCAGTCCGTTCCTAATTTTCGAAAAGGTAATGAAGTCATTGAGACTTAAGTCTGGACTGTACGGAAGATAGTCCAACAATTCGACGTTTTGTTGTGTTAAAAATTCAATTGTCTTGCTTGCTGTACGTGAACTTGCATTATCTTAGTGGAGGATGATTCGTCGTTCGGGGTTGGTTTTTCGAAGTTCAGCGATGACTTGAGGCAAACAAAAGGTTCTATACCAATCGGCAGTAACAATTCTTTGATCTTGTAGAGGAATTGTTGCTACATAACTTGCTTTCGAGTGACTTTTGGAGACACTTCGAGAACGGATGACTTTTGTCGGCTTTTCTTCAGCTTGGAACACCCAAACAAACGACTAGCATTTATTTTCTGGCTCATATGAGTAAATCCAAGATTCATCACCACTGATAATGTTGTTCAAGTTTTTAGAGTTTTCGGCGTCGAAGCGATCTAGAGTTTTGACACCAATTCACCCTAACTGCTTTCTGTTTTTTGGTCAACAGATATGGTATCCAACGTGGAAACTAATTTTTTACACACAGTTCTTTATGCAAGATTTTCGAATTGAGGTCTTTGAAATCCCCAACAATGCTTCAACCTAGCGAAATGTCACATGTCGATCCTCGCTGATGAGCTTGCGCACAGCATCGACATTTTCCTACGTGGCTGCCGTTTTTGGTGAACCGGCTCCTGAATCGTCACTATGACTAATCCATCCACGTCTGAATTCTCCATATCAACGAGAAATGGTTGACTGATGTGATGGTTTATTGCCGAAAACAGAAACCAATTCGTCAAGGCATTCTTGTTGAGATAGTTGCCTTCGAAAATTATAAAAAATTATTCCGCGAAATTGTTCTCGGTTCCATTCTTCAACTAATTTGTCAACTTTGACAGTTTGTTGTAGTTGAATTTGGGTTATATATCAACCTTATTGATCAAGTTTGTTGTAGCTACAATACTACCCACTGAAACTTTGGATTTAGATTAACTAAAGAAAAATGCCGCCTTTGAAAATTTACCGCCGCAGGCTGTCACTTGAAGCACATAGCAGTGAGTGTACACCGTTCACAATTTACATTACGACAACCCAGTGTTTTGAAATTTTTCTATTGAGTCAAATAAACCTTTATTATCGTTGTAAATTTGTTTTAAATCGGTTGCAACGGAAGTATTTTCAAAACTTTTCTAGCTTTCCTTAATTGCTGTAACTTCGTTCAGTTTGAATCGTAGAACCACAGATTTTTGGAAATTTGGAAATTTTCGCAATAATAGAAAGCCGCTAATTGCACATATTCTAACGTCGGATGTATCCGTTACAATTTTTTCGTAAGCATTAATAATTGTCTGCTTTTCAGCAGTACTCAGGTGGCTTGCTTTCTCTTGTTGTTGAGGAGAATATACACCTGCATTTATAGCAGTATTGGTGCTAGCTTCTATATCTATTCTTGACATCAACAGCTAGAGAATTAGATAATTTTAGTACAGTGAAGTTCTTGTATTCACATATTATTTACATAATCTGTTAATCTACAAATCGAACCTTTAAAAAGAACTAATGTATTCAGTAAAATAGTTAAAGCAATATGATAATTATAAATAAATCTCTAAAAGTGCAAAAGTGATATAAGCAGTCAAAGATGTAAAAATATTCAACTGTTGATAGAGTACGACTACGTGATTTTGTCTTGCTCTTAACCAATGAGAATTAATTGTCATTTGAGTATATTCACTAATCTCTCTTTTTGAAACGAGGCATAAGAAAATTTATAAACAATAAAAGGATAGACTTTTTACGACATGGTAAATTAACAATTAACATTTAATTTATATTTCTTTTTTAACTAAACTGTCTTCTTTGGTGTTTGATCACGTGCCCTCATTTATAAAAGGACCATTCTATCCACATTTCAATAAGATTTGACAGACTTATCTTCTTTTGGTAATAGATGGCGCTGTAATGTACAATTTTCCACCTATATACATTACAACTTGCCAATCTATTCGAAAATTTGACCAAAAGTACACTTTTAATCGTTTTGGTATAATACATAACGATATTGAATAATAACATTAACAAGGGAATATCAAATACTTAACAAACGAAAGCGGAATAAAAATAAACTTTATTTGATTAAAAATGTATACAGATTTAATTGTAGAATAACATTTTCAGTTCTATTTTTATAGAACAATAAAAATACAAACTTATAATAACAAAATCATGTACTTAAATATTAACAAGTCTTGAACAAATAACTTTAATCAATATCATGAAACCCCAGAGCATCTTCATTTTTCGTTATTGTCATGGCAAAGGATTTTTTGCTTGTATCGAACAAGTACAAAAGTAAGGAATAGGATTTCTAAATCATTTATCTAGCGTAGTTATCCACATGTTTATAATTTTCTCCACTCTAATAAGTTGGTAATAAGATTTCTTTCTTTTTGGCATTACAATAAAATTAGCAACAACTGTCTGTAAAATGTAACTTACTTTTCAGTAGTATAGTTCATTTTCCAACTAAGAGCATTTCAAATTATCTGCGGTAAAACCTACATCTGTGATTGGTTGTTCCGCAGACACGTTTATACAGACAAAATGTGTATTTGACATGTTTATATTCAAACGCGTGTCAGTTTTCGTTTATGCTTTTGTATTAATATTGTTCTATTGCTTCTTCAAACGTAAACACGTTTGTTATTTTTAGAATTTAGAAAGCGTTAAATGTCCCATCTTAATGTTCATAATATGGATATTATACCAACAAGTTTAGGATCATATTCACTTCCAAAGACGTTCAGTTTTAGGATATTCATCCACAGCTAAAGAGCAGTATATTATAAATGTTTTTTTAACGTTGTTAACGGAAGTAAATATGCTTTATCATAGACGGATGTTCATATTTGATGGTATACAACACTCACGTGGTGTACAAAAACTTTTGTGATCGACTTTAAATGCGTTTTTAAGTTATTTGATTGATAAAGCGAGGTTATGTTTCGCTGGTCGAAAGTATTGTTTCTTATCCGTCCGCCATGTGGGTTTTATAAGTATGTTATAATACGCTACAATGTAATAATGGGTCAATTTTATCGAATTTCATATGCAAAAGGAAATGTTGTTGCAATTATTATCATTTTCACTATTCTACAAGATGCCTTTTAAAAATGAAGATGGATAAGTAAAACGTATGTATATAATACTTTATAATAATCTGAAAACATCACATAAGCTTCTTAGAAATGGTTTTATGAATCATTTGTTGATAATTTACATCCATTATATACTTTTGTATGTGAATTCCTAGCCATGACATGGACACGCAAAATATATAGCTGTAGGCTACGAATCCAAATTTTTGGTAAAAGGTGAATACGTAAAATACCTTGTACAGCCATTTTGAATGTTGATAATAAGTCAAAAAGTATCTGAAATAAAATAGAAGATAAGTATTAGAAAATGCATAAATTTTGTTCAAATAATTTCGTCCTTAATACATTCATTTCAAATTATCACATGCCAGTATTCACACAGTTTTCTGTGAAACAATCGTATCTATAGATTGTGCAGATTTATTTGCAGTTGAAGAACGTAATGCGTATATCCTTTAGTAAAACAAACATTTTTACTAAACTGTATTTCAGAAAGAAACACAAATTTCTGAATGGACTCCAAGCCAAAATTACAACCTATAAAATTCGTGAAATTGTTTGTTTCTTCGTTTCTTCGGAGGAGAATACACATCTGTGTTTGTAGCAGTACTTGTGGTTCTGCATTTATTCTTGAAATCAACAGCTATAGAATTATAAAATTTTAATACAAGTGAAGTTACTGTATTCACATATTACTAACATAATCTGTTAATCTGCAAATCAAAATCTAAAAAGAACTAATGTACACCGTAAAATTGCTAAAGTAATATGACAATTATAAAGAAATCTCTAGAAATGCAAATGTAAACGAAAATGTAAAAATATTTGACAGTTGACAGCGCACGACTATGTGATTTTGCCTTACTTTTAATCAATGAGAATCAGCATCATTTGGGTCTGTTTTTTCGAAATCCAGCTTTTTCTCTGACATGTTTTTTTTTCAAAAATTCATTGTTTCAGCACTTTTCAGCTTATAGATGGCAAACCTTGACAACATTTATAAAGCATCATGATTATAACTATAGTAACAATATTCCTCTTTGCTAGAAATTTTCCTGGCTATGGGAATAAATACCGGCAATCGAACTCATACTGGGCGTACTACTTGCTCCGGCAAAACTGGTATCTAGTTATGTGTTTTCTGACAACCCAGTGTATTATTTATCGGAAAAGATCCGTCCTCCGCTTCCGTACTGTTACGTACTAGGTCTTTATGCTAGGGCGGACTGTCATTGAAGGGGCCCTGTAGAGCCCGGAGCAGTCTCTAGGGTCTGTTTTTGTTAATAGAACTTACCTTCGAATTGGGAACAATTTTGGGAAATACAATAGATTCATCACACAAAAATAGTTTCTTTCAATTTTCTTATCAATCGTTTGGTTAGTTTCCCACTAATGAAAGTGAAATACGAAAAAGAGTTGAACTTTATTATGAACATGGTGAGATATAATGGTTTTGATTCGGAAATAATCAATGGATTATTAGGAAGGCTAACATAAGAAAGACATTTCGAGATACCACGTATCTATCACCTCAATGAAAACGAGAGAAGCAATTTATATGTTTACCGTCTCACCCCTTGGCGAAAAAATTCAATAGTGTTTTTAAAGAGAGCAATTTTCAAGGTACATTTCGGTCTACTATCTTCATTGAACCCCTCTTAGGAAATGCGAAAGACAAAGTCGAGAACAAGAAATCGGGAATTTACGGAATTATGTATATGTCTAGGTTGCAGTAAACAATACATCGGCCAAACAAAACGTTCGGTAGAAACTCGGTATAAAAAATACATTGAGCATATCAAATTAAATCGGCCAGAAAAATCTGGTTTAGCAAAACATGTGTTAGAAAGTAATCATAATGTAACCGTGGATTGTTTGCATTTGGTAAAGAATGTGTATAATACGAAAGCATATACATTTTGAAGAACAAGGGCCATGTGTGGAATACTGACATGGGCCCTACCTATAACTCATCTTTCTTTGACCTCTTATACGATAGACAAGGGAGGGTTTAGTAAACACGTGCAGGTACTTTTTTAGGACAGCGTAAGACTAGAATACAATTTTTTAAAATTATACGAAACGAATATACAATGTGCATTATGGTTTTTGACGGTGCAGATCGTGTACGGAATTTGTTTCGTTCGTATATTGCCGTGGTTTCCAGGTGCGACACTGTTTAATTATCTGATGATAATGACAACTTAGGATATGTTTTAAATTCTGTGAAACTAATCTACAGTGCGTGTTTGGTTTTTGACGGCGAATGTCTGGTGCAGGTTTGTTTCTGTACGAGTTTTACCGCGGATCCAGGTCCGATACTGTGATTAATTATCGGCTGATGATGATGAGTTAGTTGTCAAAATTCGTATACAGAATACGAACATTATTATGTAAAGGAGTTTTATGTATCCTTTTTGATTAATTTCCTATAGTTCGCAACTTATTTCTGTTATTAATTTAGTAGAATTACAAAGGAATTATCTATTTTGAAACACATAATATAAAATTGAAGAAAAAAGTAAATAGTTATACTTACATCGTGTAATAAACCGTTGTAAAAAGTACCATGGTAATCGTCGCCGATTTCAAGTTGGGAATCTTCTTCCTGAACCAAAGATCGACCAATGGTAACGCTACTATCACAGTGTGTATTGAATGATTCACCCAAAAAGGAAGCACCGTATCCAACTGTTGTGGAAAGATTAGTTCCCTGTTTATATTAAACATGATCCAAAAGGTGAACGACACGAATAAACCGGTGGGAAAGACGATAGATGAAAATAGCAATCCTCGTAATTTCTCTGCATATTTGAAGGTTTTACTTCCTTTTTCGTATCCTAATAACTTAACGATATCCGTACATACAGCCAGTATCAAATATACTGTTTGTAAAGCCTGTAAAAATTAGAATAAAGCATAAATTACGTTAATATGGAAAAAGTACTGCAATTATTTGTATGTTTTTCAATAAAAATAATAATAAAAATAAGCCACATTGTTACGCTCCGCATATATATATATATATATATATATATATATATATATATATATAATTTTTTATGTCATGTTTCTTAAATTAAATTAGTTTAATTTAAAAATATTTCGATTTTCAATTCACAAATTATTATTTATTTCGACCTTTTTGTGACATATACAAATGCAGGAATCTTTTGTATTCGTCACGTACGGTCAGGCTGTAATAAAACAAACTGTCGTCGTTTTTTAGGAACAACTTGTCGAACCTTTTCTTGGAACAGTAACTTTCCATTGACACAGTTAATATTAGTTGTATTGTATTGATTTCTAAAGGCAATTAGAGATTCAAATATTAGTCCTTCTATTTTTCACACAGAATACATATCCATTATTCTGTCTAGATATCTGTCTGCTTGCCACTTATATTGATATTGATAGCACACTTTTAATTTATGCCAATATCTTCAGCGCCTCAATTTCTAGCGTACCTATTCTCTTTCCCTATTGGTTAATTCAAACACGACCAGTATTTTACCCTTTAGCTACCGGGTGTCTTAAAAGCCGCCGCGCGTAAGACACAGAAACTTCTTCTCCGGCCACCACCAAAGCTACACGCATCCCATCGACGTGATCGTAAAGACAAGTTTTCCCCGCGCAATTAGTGTCCACGTGTTTATTTTGCGACCGTAAAATATACCTAACATCCTGGCCCAGAATATACATACACAAACAGCAAGTACCTTACGTATCGTCCGATACATATTTTAATCTAATCCTTTTTATATTTTATCAAACAGCTGCCTATCTCTAGATTTACTTTTATTACAGCTTTGCCATTACGCTTATCTTGTTTTATTTATTGCTCCCGATCTTATTAATTATCTTTATTTAATATACTCAAGCTTTAAGAATTAATTTAATTTAGTGAATAAAATTTTAAGGGCACTCCTATTGTTTTATTTGCACTAATAATCTTTCAGCTTGGCGCACGACCTGGACTTTTGATGCTCATTGTTCACAATTACTAATTATTAACTCCTTACATTACATTACTTCTTTTTTATTTGCATTTATTACAGCGTTTCAGCTAGCCGGACACGCGCTCGTAATAAATTTACAAAGCATCACGTGCAAATAAACATTTTATATTAAATAATATCTCTATTATTATTTAATTGTATTAATTAAAGGGACATTTAAGTCACACGTCGTGTCATCTGCTCTTCAGTCAGTCGATGCGGCACCCAGAGAGAACAAAGTTTCTTCACGTGCATTTAGGCCTGAAGTACCCTCTATCTGTTGGTAGGTCACTCGCCCGTCCTCGCCAAGCATTTTTCTCATAGTAGTAACGTTTTCCTCCATAACTGACGTTCGTGGCCCTCCCGGCCTCTCAGCATCCTCCACAGTTAAATTTCCCCTTTGGAATTCTCTATACCACCTGAATATCGTTGTGCGATGTGGACAAACATCACCTAGTGCGAGAGTCATTTCTTCGAAGCACTGGTCTATGTTTAAACCACGCACGAAATTATAATGCGAATCTTCCCTTATCTCATTTCGTGACCACGACGCCAAGCACTCTCGCTGCTAATGAATAACTGAGCCCATTGACATGGCGCGGCGGCTACTATGCACGTATGAACATGTCTCAACATGCAACAACAAGTAGCTTCATACGATTCGTTGTTGCGTCATATTGCAAAACTTTCCTAATACCCTTTGTATGTTCGTTAGACATTTATAACTTGAAATTGCTCCAATAAGACATCCTTAAACTGTGGCAATCATGTCATGAAACACCCGATATACTTTAACTTTGTAACCCAACCGTTTTCGATACGATTTAGTATTGTTGGGTAGTTTTAAATGTTATTGAATAGTCAATAGTCTTCGCTTTACGGTATAAAAGTCTAGAAAGTTTTGACCAAAGAGACGGTTTAAAATATGTTTATAGACGCTCGATTACGTCGGAGAGTTCACAAGACTTCTATCATTATTTTACATTAATTCAACAAAATACAAAATATTTTTAAAACATAGTTTTTCGAAATGCAAAATAAAAACGAGGAATTTTATATTTTTCCTGGGATACAAACCGAGTTTAACTCTCCGTTTGGCACATGGGTCCAACCAGACCTTTTTTGATTTCAATTGTAATTTAAATGTAAAATATCGTTAACTATCATTTCTGAAAATTAGGAGGATAATTTTCATATGAGTTGATTTCGACTAGCACATTAGCTTCCAGAAGTCTAGGGTTCCTTATTTGGACCTGCAAGGGTTTTAGTAACTTGCACACTTTAAAGATTCTTTACTGTTCTCTTGTCCATTCCCAAATGGAATACGCATCAGCAGTGTGGTACCCGCATTATCATTACCAACAGTTACTCCTGAACGTCTAGCCAGACTCCATGAGGCACCAATGTAGAAAATTGAACATGCGCCAAGTGGAGGGTTAAGAAAATTACAATAAAAATAGTTACGTATTACCTAGGAATATTCAATATTGAGAAATTTGAAAAAAAACAAACAGATAGATACATGACTAGAACAATACATGTATAAGATGTTAAACTGTCAGTAGTTAACTGTTTCGATTGGACTAATGCTTTTCTGGCACTGTTGTGAGCCAGAAAAACCTACTCTACGAGGGAGCGTTTTTATATTCGCGGAATGGGGGACAAGGGGTGGAAATGAAAAAACCAAATTATTTTTCTTTTTCAATATATTCACCTGCAAGACGGATACATTTTTCACATCTTTCAATTAATTTATTTATACCCTCATAAAAAAATGATTTCTCTTTATCTGCAAAATATGCCGAAACTGCCTCCTTGACTTCATCATCGGCAGTAAATTTTTTACCCCGCAGCTTTTTTTTCATTTTCGGAAACAGGTAATAATCACTCGGGACCAGGTTTGGGCTGTAGGGTGGGTGATTCACAATTTCGAAGCCCACCTTATGCAGGGCAGCTAACGCAACGCGGCTCTTGTAGACGGGCGCGTTGTCGTGAAAAAGCAGAACACCTTTTGTCAATTTTCCCCGTCTTTTCTCTTTAATGGCTTCTTTTAGTCGCTCTAATATTGAAGCGTAATATTCTCCGGTTATAGAAACACCTTTATCTTTATAATCAATCAACAATATTCCTTCCGAGTCCCAAAATACCGTTGCCATGAGTTCCCCAGCTGATTGTGACACTTTAAATTTCTTGGGAGGTGCTGTGCCATTTTTATGCCACTGCATGGAGTCTCGTTTGGACTCAGGTTCATAATGATGAACCCAAGTTTCGCGTGCACGCGAACACTCTACGCGCTGTTGTTTTTGCGGCGGCGTGAGCATTCTCGGCACCCATCTTGCGCTGACCTTAGACATGCCGAGATGATCGTGTAGGATTTTAAAAATTGTTGTATCGGATACTCCAACCATTTCTGCGAGTTGTTTCTTCTTTAGTCGAGCATCTTCGAGTACAATTTGTTCAACTTTTTGGATAAGTGCTGGCGTGGTCACCTCAATGCTCCTGCCCGGCCTCGGGTCGTCTTCAAGGGATTCCCTTCCTTGTTTAAATAAACTATGCCACTTGTACACCATGGTTTTTCCTGGACAAGAGTCGCCGTAAACCAATGACATCTCATTCATTATGGTCGCGACTGATTTTCCTTGCCTGGTAAGGAACTTTATAACGGCACGATATTCGATTTTTTCCATATTTCACTTTTCACTCCTGATTATGTTACTTGGTTGACGATAGCTCAAAGACTAACTGTCTAATAACAATGAAACTTCGTATTTATACTAATCATGAGTCGCTGCACAGGCCACGCCCCCAATGCGCCTACTCACCCCTCTACAACCCGCTCATTCCGCGAATATAAAAACGCTCCCTCGTACTTATCAGAGATTGTTCAATACAAATACAGAACAGACGCTCAGAAATTAAGAAATATATACCTATCGTAAAGCGCAATATAATTAAAAACGATGATGACTGCATTAAAAACATTATTAAAAGATTATTTGTAAAAATAATTGGCGATTATTAATCATATTATTTGACCTACATAATTGTCATTGTTTTAATAAATTTGAATATTCTAGATGAGTTGCTGAAGTCTGTAGCACTCCACGATTTGTCAAGATTTACTAATTCCTAGGAACTTTATTTCCATCCGAGTGATTGATGTACAGTTCTCTTGTAATACTTTGTAACTATTATCGTCTAGATGAAATAATCCACGTACATGAACGGACATGATTGTGTAAGAGACTCACAAGAAAAGTAAATTAATTAAATGTCTTTTATCATTTTAATAATATTATGTTACATATTTTCCAAATAACCTTTTTATTAATCGAGCTGGTATTTTTTTGACAAATTCTTTATTACTTTATTACCGAAAAGAATATGAATAAAATAAACCGCGATTTGCATATATTTTAATAAATTCTTTGAATTAAAGTAAAAACAATACAATACCAAATTCCACGATGTTAGGTATCGAAATCTGAATTTCTCCATATCCACGACGTCATCAATAATAGACTTGTAATCGATGTCATCATTTGTATATTTCAAAACGTAGAGGTGGTGAAATAATAAAGCTGCGTGAAAGAAAGCTTCGAATTTGTTCATTCTGGTTTTGGACCTGTGAACAAGGAAATATCGGGTTTTTCAATAAGCGCATAACAAATTTGTATTTAAATATTATAAAACAGAATAATTGTGATATTGGGATGAAATTTATTCCAGGTGCAGTACACATGTTACATTTAACTATGGAATTCGATCTCGTTCATATGACTACCGCGAGCATGTTACCATGCAGCGATCGATTCTTTGGAGGCAATTTTCCACCACGTTTTCACACGTATCGTCCGGAATGTTAGCAATTTCGCGTTCGATATTGTCCCTGCGCTTCTCTAATGTTGTTGGCATAAACCAATGACTTAACGTAACTCCATACAAAGAAATACAATGGCGTCTTAAATCGCATGAACGAGGTGGCCACTCGATCGGACCATTTCTCAACATTACACGGTTGTCGAACTTCCTCTTAAATAGATCTATTGTTTGACCAGTTGTGTGGAATGTGGCGCCATTTTGATGGAACCATATATCACTGTTGTCAAATACATCCAATTCCGGTTAAAATTAGTCTTTCAACATGGCACGATAGCGAACTCCATTGACCATAACATAGTGTCCACTTTCATCGACAAAAAGATGTGGCCCAATCACATCTCCGGCATGAAATCAACACCACATGGTAACTTTTTGTGGTTATAATGGAGTCTCTTGAAGCACATGTAGGTTTATTGCTGTCCAATAATGTATATTTTGCTCATTGACAAAGCCATTAAGCCAATGATTTTGCGATGAAATTCAGGATTTTTTTCAAACTTTATCCAGTCCAATCGGAGAAGTTCCGGCGCTTCAAATGATCAAGAGGTTTTAGTTCGTTAGTTAATAGTAAGGGTGCAAGCCAAGATCTTTACGTAAAATTCGCTAGAATGTGGTTTGAAAGATTCCCAATTCCTGTGAACGACGTGGAATCGACTGATTTCGCTACTTCTGTACCGAAGCACTTACGGCTGCGATATTTTCCGTACTTTGACCGGTGCGTTGTTTCACTGGCACAGGAACATCCAATAATGAATATTTTGACTCAAATTTATACACTATAGTACACACACTCTGTCTTGTGGGGCGATTATTTCGAATATTGAAGTAACCGCTCGTAAAGCTGCGACCACCGACTCAGAATTGCGGTAGTAACTTTTAATAATTTCCAAACGTTGATCGTTAGTGAACTTCACCATGATAAAAATGTTAACTTCAACTAACGTTTTGACATTGACAGATCATGAAAAACGTGTTCCTATTAAAAGATAAATTTGTTATATCCATATTGAAAAAACCTGTTATGCAAAGGGTACTAGGAAAGTTTTGCAATATGAGGCAACAATGAATCGTAGGAACCTACTTGTTGCTGTATGTTGAGAGATGTTCATACGTGCATAGTTGCACGAGATACGAGGAACAGCCAGCGTATTCCCCCAGTGTGCTTGTTTACCTCGCTGTCGAAGCATCTTTGCTAAGATTTTCTAGGGTTTTGCACTCTTCGTGCATTTATATACTTTATCACATTTATTTCTATAGCCATGCATCCGAAGAAAGTGAGTGGAAAGGTCACTGCTCAGAAGAAGATGATGTCTATCGAATTAAAGCGTGAAATCATAGAGAAAGATGAACAAGGTGTGCGAGTAGCTGACTTGGCCAGGCAGTACGGGCGTAGTACAAGGATATGCATTGTGCTTAAACAGAAGGAGTCGATAAAGGGTATAACGCCAGCTAAGGGCGTTACACTAATTTCTAAGCTCCGGAGCTCTCTCCATGAAAAGATGGAGAAACTGCTGATGGTTTGGGTGACGGAGAAGCAGCTTAAAGTCGATACCTTAACACAGGGTATCATATGCGGCAGGCACGAGCGATTTACGGTGATTTGCTGAATCTGACCCCGTGCATTTCCACGGACGAGGTATCGGAAGACTCGTTTAAAGCCAGTCGAGGCTGGTTTGACAACTTTAGGAAAAGGACCGGCATTCACTCCGTTGTCAGGCATGGTGAGGCAGCAAGTTAGGATGTGAAGGCAGCTGGACCAATGGAGCCAATGGATACATTCCCCAGCAAGTCATCAACTGTGACGAAACAGGGCTTTTCTGGAAGAAGATGCCGAATAGGACTTACATAACGGCAGAGGAGAAGGTAATGCCAAGCCACAAACCCATGAAGGATAAACTAACTCTCGCACTGTGTGCCAATGCGAGTGGTGACTGCAAGATAAAGCCTCTGCTTGAATACCATTCGGAAAACCCCAGAGCCTTTAAGTCACATAAGATTTTAAAAGAAAAACTGCAAGTTATGTGGAGGTCAAACCTGAAGTCATGGGTCACTAGGCAGTTCTTTGTGCAATGGGTAAATCTGGTTTTTGGCTCTTCTGTTAAAAAATATCTACCGGAAAACAACCTACCCATGCAAGCCCTTCTCGTTCTCGACAATGCTCCTGCTCCCCACCGAACCCCGAAGAGTTGATGTTTATAAAGGTTCTCTATCTACCACCTAACACCACTCCTATCCCGCACCCCATGAATCAGCAGGTGATTTCTAATTTTAAAAAGCTGTACACCAAGCACCTGTTCCGGCGCTACTTTAAGGTGACAGAGAACACAAACCTCACCCTTCGAGAGTACTTTAAGGAGCACTTTAACATCGCGATATGCCTCAGAATTATTGATCAGGCCTGGATGAGTGTTACAACGAGGACCATGACCTCTGCATAGTGGGACACTTTATAAAACCAGTTTTTTTTTGCTTTACATTCCCTTTTATTATGTTTTTATATAATATTTGTCATTTATAAATACATTTTTCTTATTCAAAAACACATAACAAAAACAATTAGGAGTAGCATTTTTGGGGCTGGAACAGATTAATGGCATTTCAATTAATTTCAGTGGGGAAAATTGCTTTGAGATACGAGCAAATTGACATACGAGCAAGGTAACGGAACGAATTAAACTCGTATCTCGAGGTACCACTGTATTACTGTATTAAAAATTCGATCAATTACTTAGATGAAACTTAATTGAAATGGTATTACTATACGATTTACAAGTAACAAGCATCAAATGTCTATCTATTGCATGTATTTGTAAACTAAATTTTTGGATTTATTATGAATTTAATCAACTGTAACCCGCTGTTTTACATCATGTTACACCCAAAAGACAGTAATAAATTCAAGAAAAACAGCTATGATTATGATTAAATTGAAATTCTCACGTAACAGCCGGTTTAAAATATAGGTTGTGCGGAGGTATTCTGTGCGAACTTTACCGCGGTTTCAGGTGCGACACTGTGATTATTTGTTTCTGATGACAACTTAGTTGTAGTACGTATACAGAATACGAACATTGATGTGGTAGGGTGTTTTATATACCTTTTTCGATTAATCTGCATATTGTGTTTTATCTATGGAAATATACTATATCAGTATATCACTGAAATTAATCGATTCTATGGAATTCCGATGATAAAATCAGCCAAAATCCATTTAATACCCATTACCTTTACCTTCTAGAAGATACTTAATTTAGATATTGTAAATCCTTAAAAAAATTGTCTGCGATCGAAATCTAAAAAGCAAATAAAAATGTTTTGTAACATGTCCATTGTTTGCTTTTTATAATTAATTAAAATTACTAGCAAATGACTCGTCGGCTTCCTTCGGTTAAGGAAATTTTCCTATGACAAAAAACATACGAGGCACGACAATTTATTTCTCTGAATTCACCTTTAAAAATATACCAACTAATCGAACTCTTTCACAATTTAGAAAACCATTAAATTTTTTTCAAACTTAAGTTGGTAATATAAATAAGTAAACAGATCACGTTACGTTAGTTTGGTAAATAAATATATGGGAACGTGTCAGTTATAAAATTGTTACTTATATACAGTTGGTTTCGCATAAAAATAGGACAAGTTTTATAAGTGTTTTTTGTATTTTTAACAACATGTGCAATTTTCATCATTTTTCTGGATGCATTGGACGCTCTTGGATCTCGTGTGGATTGGTATCGTCTCAAATTCGACAATTTTGTTTGTTGACGTACCCATTCATTCAGAAATGGGCCTCATCGCTGAAAATGATTTTTTGATGAAAATTAGTGTTAGTTTCCAACTGCTCCAGGGTACATTCTGCGAACACACACCATTGTCTATAGTTGTTTACCTTGAGCTCCTGGGTCAGTTGAATTTTGTACGGGTGCAGGCCCAAGTCACGACGCGCGAAGTTGTGGTCTGCGAAAGGCTGTGTTCTTGTGAGCGACGCGAAATCGACTGCCTCGAATTCTCCGCATACTTTCACAGACAGCGGCGATGTTTTCGGCAGATCTTGTGTTTCGTCATTGTACGGGTGTTGGTTCATTGTTTACTGAACCAGTGGACTCAAATTTATCCACCACACGGCGAAGTTGTACGTTCTGTTGAAATGTTTGCTGTGGATTTTGGACTGGTGGCATAATCGGTCGGAAGGACGTTGGCCAGGCCATCACCTTCAACGGCGAGCGCTATAGGTCGATGATTACCAGCCTCTTTTGGCATGAAGTGGATGGTATGGACACCAAGGACATGTGATGTCACTGGCCACAGAGATGGTGCGATTTGTCCCCGTTAGAGTTTTTCTTGTAGGGTTTTCTTAAGTCGCATGTCTATGCGAAATAGCCACAAACTACAGCGACTCTCAAAGTCAACATAACTCATGCCATCGGTAAAATTCAGCCTGATTTATGCGCCAGAATCATAGAAAATTGGATATTTCGCGAAGCGAAGCCGCGGCGGACATTTTCACTATGTTATATTCCATACATAATGGCATCGATTTTAAACGAATAAAAAATTTCGATATCTCACATAAACTTTGTTTTATTTAAATTTAAAGATAGGAAGCGCTTAATGAAAGACCCGTTACTAGGGACTAGATGTCCTATTAAATAACAGCGTATGAGTATATAAGATGTACTTTATAGCAATATATCAGACATGCTAGCCTCCCTTTCTTATTTTACAGACTAAGTTTCTAACTACAAAATGCATCCCTGTGCTTCCTCATTCTCCGTACAGTCCTGATCTCACTCCTTGCGATTTCTCCGTCTTCCTTCCAGATGTAGAGTCATATCATGGGAATCCGTTCTGAAAAGGTTGAGGAAATCCAAGCGATCACGATGTGTACTTTTAAGGAGATAGTTTCAGACAAGTTTTAAGGCTGCTTTTTAAGTTGGAGAGTCGTCGGAAGCTCTGCGAGGAATTTTTTACGAAGACATATAATATATATAAAGTGCTGCAAAACTAAGTGAAGACTATCGGATGTTCTGATCAGGCGTAAAGAGTAAAAGCAGGGGTAGCTTTAATAATGAAGGAGAATGGATGAAAACTGTTTCAAAAGAAAAAATTGTAAATGAGAGATTACTTGAAATAAATTGAAACTAAAAGAAGAAATAACACATAGTAAAAACTGCTTACGGACCAATTGAAGAAAATAAATTGGAAAGAGTTTAGAAGGCAGACGCAGGACAGGAACAAGTGTAAGGAAGTATGGAGAAGAAATCCAGCAGAAAAAAAATCCCAATATTGATCGTCCAGTTTCATCCCAAAGTTCTCACACAAGTATCTACTGTCTTTTACAGAGTAACAACTATCTCCATCAACGCGAAACTTACGCACACTTGAAAACATAAATATTAATACGATTTCAGTACAATTGCGTCATACAATTGCTACATCGGTAATTAAATGATCATGCCTCGTATATATATTTCGCAATGCAATGCAATGTAAAATTGTGATCTCCGGCACCTTCCTGATATTAGACGATGTTAAAAACACGTTAATACGTATTCGTAGAGATATCAGAAATTTACTTTAAACAATGTTTATTACCGTAGTATTATACTTAAACAGATTCACTTATCTTATAAGTACCTACATATTTTTAACATTTGATTGTTATGTACTTTTTTTAAATTGATTTTCAGATGATAATAGATTTGTGGCTTATCTTTTTTGTAGAAGTATTTAATAATAAATATTGTGGATACTCATTCAATATTTTTCTACTTTAGAATTTGTGCAAGTTGTATGATCACACGTAAACAAGTGTATAAAGATACGTACATAGAATATAAGAGTCGTTCTTAGAAATTATACATAATATAGCATACATAAATCCGGTATATTATATTATAATAAATACGACATACTATTACAGTGCTTCGGCAGCACGGGTTCTTAATTGGTTGATAAGAAGCATACAAACCTGGAGGTAGTGATGTAGCGTTTATTGAAATAATAAACAATACATGGGCAAGGTGAAAAGTTCTCGGCCTGGCAATGAAAGACTGCGGTTTAAATTTGAAAAATGATTTTATTTTTCTACATAATCCTCCTTGAGTTCAACACACTTGGTCCAGCGGAAGTGAGAGTCTGGAAGGCTGTCAAAATATTCTTCTACGGTGCTTTCAACTTCTTCGTTGGATGTGAACCGCTTTCCAGAAACAAATTTTTTCAAATTTGGGAATAGATGGAAGTCTGAAGGTGCCAAATCAAGAGAATAGGGAGGATGGCCGAGCAAATCGTACCCCAAATCCCGCAATTTTCCCATCGCCAACGCACCCTTGTGTGCGGGTGCGTTGTCCTGATGAAAAATGATTTTTTTCTACTTCAAACCAGGCCTCTTCTCGCGAATTTTGGCAAAGAATTTTGGTCAAGAAGGTTAGAGTAATATGCGCCTGTAATTGTTCTGCCTTTTTCAAGGTAATCAATTAACAAGATTCCTTTTGCATCCTAAAACACGGTGGCCATGACTTTTCCGGCAGATACGATCGACTTTGCTTTCTTTGGCGCTGAACCACCGTCTTCCACCCACTGCTCTGACTGCTGTTTCGTTTCTGGCGTGTAGTGATGAACCCATGTCTCATCCATGGTGACAAATCGCCGCACAAAATCGGTCGGATTCTTGTTAAATCGGTCCAAAGAATGCTCCGAAAATCGTTTGCGCATTTGCTTTTGATCGACATTCAGCAAATGCGGCACCCATCTTGCGCAGAGCTTTCTCATCTCTAATTCTTTGTGCATAATGTTTCGCACCCTTCCTTCCGATATCCCCACAGCCTCAGCTATCTCACTCACTTTCACTCGCCTATCGTCCAACACAATATCATGAACTTTTTCGATGATTTCTGGTGTAGTTGCGGTTTTTGGCCGTCCTTCACGTGGGTCATCATCGAGGGACGTACCACCACGTGTAAATTCAGCTGGCCACTTTTTAACGGTTGACATCGAAGGAGCAGAGTCCTCGTACACTTTTGTCAACTTAGGATGAATTTCGATAGGGGTTAAACCATCCACAACAAAGAATTGTATAACAGCATGATATTCAAGTTTATCCATTTAAAAAAATAACACGCACGATGTCTACTACAAAAATTCTTGCAAACAAACTACTTGAGAGAACAAGTTGAAAGTTTTCATATGAATTAAAGACACATGCAGCCACGCAGTAAACATAAATTTCTATTAATTGTAACGCCATCTCTGTGTCAGGCCGAGAACTTTTCACCTTGCCCACGTATATATAAATATGTCCGTTAGGTACAACTAATTCAACATACTAGATATCCCACAAGGGAAAAGAATATCCTAATAATCATACATGATAATTGAGCCAGCAAGTACTTTCACAAAATCTATCGTTAACGTTACAGACAATACTGGACTTAATATATAGCATAAATTACATTACATTACGAGTCTATTAATTTTCCGTATACAAACGACACACACATTGCACAATAAATCGGTCTGACCTGCTTATGTTCCTTCCCAGTGCTCCGATTATCGATGGAGCTCCACACGCCGGTAAGCGAGAAGATGATCGGAGGAATGGGGACGAAATACCAAGGAGGAAAGAAAACACCCTGCAGTTATTGGTCAGGGCGTAAGGGCATAAGGGCGGTCAAGCGACCGCCCTTATGAACGTCTGATTCTATTTGGCCTAGCACACACACAGTCAATGCTAAGGGACTAAGGGTTACGGAGAAGAAGCGATTTTGTTTTTAATTCAGTGGTAGAAACGATACACAGCGGTTTCACAATAGAATTTATTTAGATTCTTAAAAAACGCACCTATGAGTGAAATTTTCATTTCAAGAAAAAATTGTGAGCTGTAAATTGTTATAGTAGATCAAAAATGTCTAGAATAGCATTACTAGACAGAAATAAAATTATTGTTTTACACCAAGAAGGTTATAGTCAAGTGAAAATATCAAAGATAGTGAAATGTTACCGGCATGCCGTGCAACAAACAATAAAAAGAATTACTGAAACCGGCAGTGTAAGCGATAGACTAATAAGTGTATATCCAAAAAACCTCAGTAAAGCTGATGCACAGTTTTTAAAAGTTAGTTCCTTAAGAAATCGTAAAAAAGTTAGCCCAAAACTAGCTCAACATCTTGCGCGAACATCTACTACTTCGGTACATGCTTCAACAGTAAGGCGATACTTTCTCACATCAGGCTTGAGGTGATGCGTGATCGTGAGAAAACCCTTACTAGGACGAGGTAATAGACGCAAACGATTAAAATATGCCAGAGACCACGAAACTTGGAGATATAATAAGTGGCGACAAATACTATGGATTGACGAATCTAAATATCAATTATTTGGAACGAACAGACGTCGATATGTTAGATGACGCCCTGGTGTATTTGTGTTATTGGAACCATGTTTACATGGAGGAGACAATATCCAAGTTTGGTGTTGTATTTCGGCAGCAGGTGTGGGTGAAATTGTAAAAATAGAGGGTAAATTAAATGGTAAGAAATACAGAACACTATTAGAAGAACATGCCATACCGTCAGGGCAGAGACTTATTGGCAATAATTTCATTCTACAGCAGGACAATGATCCCAAGCATACCTCAAAACTTGTGGAAATTTATTTAACACAGCAAGAAGCAAATGGGGTATTGCAGACTAAAATATAGCCACTTCAAAGTCCTGACTTAAATATAATTGAGCATGTGTGGGATTAACTTGACAGAAGAAAGTGTAAAGGGGGGCCAAAGAACAAAAATGAACTGTGGAACATAGTACAGGAAGAGTGGTACAATATTCCTGAAAATTGCATTAATTCATTAATAGAAAGCCTGCCTACCAAGAAGAATGCAGGATACCATAAAAAATAAAGGTGGTCATACGAAATATTGAAAATTTAAGTTGTTTATGTTTAAATATCGATATGTGTTAGTTTTTATACATTAAAAAAAATTTCAACTTGTGTAAGATTATTATTTATCCTTTTGTAATAGTTTCTTGTAAAATTCAAGAAGATGCTTCTTTCTTTTGCACAGTACTGTATATACTTAAATATATAATTAAGTTCTTTACTATGGAAAATTATTATTTTCTGTTATGCCTCGAACCTCTACCTGCCGTTTGCTAGAAGGCTACCTTACCAATTAGGCCACTAGGCAGTAGAGCTTCGAATCTTTTAACACGTTATAAATCATATTATGGACACAGATCAAATATTTTTAAAATCTGCAGTCAGACTATATTGATGTTAATAATTATATATAAATGTATAAGTAAGTTCTTTACGATAGGAAATTAATGAAAGTTATTATTCTTCTGCTGTGTCATCGTTAATTAATAATCGTCGAAATTAAAAACGTTTAATTAACTTCTGTGATTTCTTTGCCTCTTAAGATTATGAGTTCATTAAGAGATCCTGAAACTTAATATTATATTGTAGATCAATAGTTAACAATGTACTTGCGAAATATGTACATTAATCTTTCATTCAATTGGAATTTGCAAAATTGACGTCACTTCCGGAATTATCGGAACTGCTACAGTCTTGATATGTACTTGCGAAAATGGAAATTCTTCGATATCATTCAATTGTCAAATTTAATTTAAATCCATGTACAGTAAAAGAAATTAAGAGAATAGACCAATGACTCAGACCACCCGGCGTATAGAGGTGGCCTATTAGGGGGTCTAAGAAAATTCTAATGAAAAAAATGCCCACATTCTTACTTACACAAAGGAAAGGAAGTCCGATTAAGATATTTATCTTTTAAAGCACCAGCCTAGTTTTAGTATACTCAATTTTATTTAAGAACTTGAATAGATATCTCAGAGGAGAGTGTTTAGCATCTGACGAAGCAATCAATGAATCTGTTGAGCAGCTTCTTTCAGAGTTGCTAAAGAAATGCTTTTCCTGAAGTCGCGAAATTATTGGAAAAACAGGTTGAAAATAGTTTCATAGAAAAATGGAGAGTTATTGCTATACGTGTGTTTTCCATAATCATGTAGATAACGTAAAGATATACCTACACAAAAATAAAATTCATTCATGTCGAAACGAATACTAAAACTTATTTGCAATATTAATAAATTTACAAGTCAATCATACTTATTGATAAGCATTCGCCAAATTGGAAGTTAGATTTTACAAACGATTATGTACATTATAATTAATGATGATTGTTTAGTTGTGTTATTGATAACTAAAAAGGCAGATTACAGTAATTATGTGATGCATTAGAGCTGCAATAGTATCTCATACATCATGGCGATTTAAATACTCAAGTACCAGAAAGGTGCTTCTATTTTTAATACGTGATATTAAAATCGCTTGTTTTTATTAACAATGATCTGATAAAAAAATAAAAAAAATACCAAGAGATTTCCTAGAAATAAATGCTATGTAGATTTGTTAAGACATGATAACATCTCTTTATAATAAAACAAATTTCGAGGACTTTATCCTGGATAAATATGTTTTATATATAAAGGATGTTTTTTTAAGAGCTTGAGAACTTTAAATGATAATACAAGACAGAAATATTGTTGGAATGAAATTTTTTTTATTATAATCTGGTAGATAATTTCATGGCATTTATCTTTTAAATATGATTTCCAGCATAAGTCCGCCGCGGCTACGAATTATATGGTCCATTCGATCAGTCCAATTTTTGACTACTTTTTTCAATAAATCTGGCCGTATGGCGTTAATAATGGCTTGAATATTGGCATCCAATGCTTCAAGAGTTACTGATTTGTCGGCATAAGCCAATGACTTGACATAGCCCCATAAGAAGTAATCCAGATACGTTAAATCGCACGAACGAGGGGCCAGTGAACAGGACCACTTCTTGAAATAAAGTTGTCGCCAAATTGATTTTGCAATAAATCGATTGTTAAGCGCGCTGTATGAAAAGTTGCGCAGTCTTGTTGTAACCAAATGTTGTCGATGTTCAGCTGATTAATTTTTGGAAACAAAAATTCAGTCAGCAAGGCTCGATAGCGTTCGCCATTTACCGTAACGGCAGCTCCTTCCTCATTTTGAAAGAAATAACGACCGATGATGCCGCTAGCGTGTAAACCGCACTAAACAATTAATTTTAATGGATGTAATGGTGATTGGTTAACGGCTTGAGGATTGTCTTCGCTCCAAATACGGTAATTTTGCTTATTGACGTTGCTATTTAACCAGAAATGAGTTTCATCACTAAATACAATTCTTTGATGAAAATGCTCATCTTCGGCCAGTGTCAAATGAGCCCAATTAGCAAAAATGCGACGCAAATGATGGTCGTTTGGCGTCAGTACTTGCACGAGTTGTATTTTATAGGCACGTAAGCCAAGATCCTTACGTAAAATTTTCCACGTAGCCGAAGGACAAAGGCCAACAAGTTGAGAACGACGACGAATCGACACAATACTACGCGCTACGGCAGCAATATTCTCTTCGGTATGCACATTTCTTTGTCTTGTTGATGGTTTTGAATCGAGAAGAGTAAAATTAGTGCGAAAACGATCAATAACTTCACGAATTGCTTGCTCACTAGATTTATTTTTTTCGAAGTAAATTTCCACAATTTGGAAGCATGTTTCTGGTATTAAACGATTCATGATGACTTGCCAAACCTTACTGAACAGAAATGTCAACACAGTTTGGCATTATCAGCTCTCAAACCATAGTTATCGATATCGATAGTTCTCATACAACTTAAAAAACACCCATTATATGCAAACAATAGCATGTGTATAGTTTATTGAAAAAGCAATGTCTTCCCTCTAAGGACGGCTAAATAAGTACTTCCTAAGACGGATTTGTACATTTCCGCTTTTCTGTGCTGTACCGAAATAAATCGTTGTTATGATGTATTTTTAATAATAATCTTTATTCGTGCCACAGATAGTCAATTACAGGACAAAAAATTAAAAAAGGATTTACAGTTCAGAAGACACAAACAAAATGTAAGTAATCGCAAAGGTACCATATAAAAACAATGAAATGAACTCTAATTAAATAAGAAAAAAATAAACAATAGATTTCAAATAGTTGATTGCTAAGGAATAAATAAAACACCTTATCCAAATTTCACTCTATATTATGTATTTACTGCGACTAGTTTCATCTATTAGGACATCATCGAGCAAGTACAATACAGGTTACAATCTCCTTTATATAGGAAAATGAAAAGCAATAATTAAATCCGATTACCAGAAAGGGGTAAAGGAAAAATATACATACAACACTATTTGTCGGTTTTATTTATTCCTTTGTTTTATTTATTCCTTAATGTAGTAGAATTTCACAAAGTAACAACCTCAACAATTAACTATTTAAAATCAGCCAGTCAAGCAACCCAGGTCAATCATTTCGGCAGAATACATTTCAAATACCGCGTCACGTCTCAAAACATTTGGTTCAATCACCAGTGTTTAAGAAAACATATTAACATCGAACTACATTAGTGCAAATTTATCTAAGTACAACTCCCTTAACGGCTCAGAAAACATTATCCAGTGTGAGAATTACATTATTACAGGAAGAACTGAAGTTTCGGTACAGTAAAGGAGACAATTTTAAACTTCACTCCAAAATCCTACACGCAGAATTAACCTACAAACTACGCCCACTAGAATCGGATACGCTAAATGAAAATGTCCGGGAAAAAAATAGCAGAGAAAAGTCACATTCAACGCTAACGGCAAAGTAAGAAAATTGAAAATCTTCTTGCTAAACAAAGAAGAAATACCTCAATAAATCAAGAAATTGCTCCCAATTATCCCACTTAATAATCTCTATCCCAGATTTGGAAACCTCAGTAATTACACTTTTATGAGAAAGAAACTAAAACCTTTAATTATGGTCCAGAATACCGTTTCCTCCCGTTACTATAAATAATAAAGAAATTTTAGGAGTTCATGCAGAAATAGCTCTAACTAATACGTTTGCTACTTTAAAACATCACTCATTATGCAAAACAGTAAAAGTAGTTGCATCAAAAAAGGTAATATCAGATAAGTCCATAAGTTCGTGCGCTTTTTTCGCTACTGTGGCAAAAAGCCTCTATCATTCTGATAACTGTTAGTTTATTGCGTGTTCTCTTAATTTTCCGTTTTTGTTTCAGAAGTATCACAGTCGAATTGTTTTACGAATGGCAAAGATGTTTTGTGACCAAAAAAAGAATGGAATCATCAAACGACTACAAGAGGCATATTTTATACTTTTTGTTTAAAATGGGAAAAGGGGCAACAGTTGCTGCTGCAAAAATAAACGCGGTACACGGAGAGAACACAATAAGTGTAAGGACTGCTCAAAAGTGGTTTTACAAGTTCCGAGATGGAAATTTGGACGCTAAGGATGCACCCCGATCTGGACGCCCAGTTCAATTTGATGGGAAATCCTTGCAGGAACTAGTGCAATCAGAACCAAGTTCAAGTGTGGATATGCTGGCTGCAAGGTTAAATTCAACTCATGAAACTGTTTACAGACATCTGAAGGCCCTAGGCAAGGTTTCAAAGCTGGGGAGGTGGGTGCCTCACAAATTGTTAATAGCAAACTTGCAGCAGAGGATGAATGTGTCTTCTCAGTTGCTACAGCGTTACGAAAATGAACCTTTTTTGAATCGTATTGTTACTGGCGATGAAAAATTGGTTCTTTACAATAACCCACTTCGAAAACGGCATTGGTTAGATGGTGGAGAAACATCGGAACCCACACCAAGAACTGGCCTTCACCCAAGAAAGATTCTGCTGTCAATTTGGTGGGATATGACAGGTGTCGTCTATTTTGAGCTGTTGGAGCCGAGCCATACCATTACAGCAGAATATTACTCCCAACAATTGACTAATCTCAATGCGGAACTTTTAAACAACCGGCCGTCTTTAGTGAATAGACATTGTGTAATATATTATCAAATTTTGCCAAAGTGTTTATTTATTCATTAGTGTTTTATTTATTCCTTCAGTGTAATGGAATTTCACAAAGTAACGACTTCAATAATCAACTATTATTTATTTTGTATGTTACTGCTACGCTAGAGGTTCGTTCAGCATTGGTAATATTAAAAATTTATGCAAATTTCAATAGTTTAATAATAATAATTAATACTTAAAATATACGCTTGTATTCCCCAAGCGGCTAAACTATGTTGATTAGAATTTATGTTGAAAAACTTACTTTAGACTCCCGCCACTACTTATTTAGGTCATAATACCCGGGTTGCCACGTGTAGTATGCTTTAATTTTTACTTCAAAAACAGTAGTTTATCAAAGATTACAACATTGATGATTAACCGAGTTGGTGTATTTACTTTTATTGCAAAATTTTTCAAATATAATTACTCCAAATGGAATTTAACCTAGTACAAATATTGTACAGAACAATAAAAAACACGAAAATCTGATAACATAAATTTGGATCACAGTTTAATCAATTGCTTGTTTATTATGAACGATATTTTTCAATCGTACAACGTTTGTACAAATTTTGATCAACTTCCCTGCAGTTTTTCGTCTCTTTGATATTTATGTTTAGGAATTGATAACTAGAGTTGTCACAACGAGCGTTTAGTCAGCGGCGTATGCTTCGAAAAAATGCAAGAGATTTGGCAGGTAATAGATGTAAATAAAGAATCCTCTTAAGCAGCGTTTTCAATATGTAGATGCGCAAAGTAGATAAGAACAGTTAAATATTTGCAGCATCATATATGTTTCAACAGTTACCCTTGCATATCAAGAAATTTATAATACACGCCGTTCGTATTTAAATATATTTCAAAATTTTGATTGTAATCGGATTTAGTTGTTCAAAGACTACTTATTCCAAGAAAGAATAATAATTATATTATTAGGAAAATTCCCTTATCCATTCTGAGTCAGGTATCTGCCATTTATTTATTTATTCAAACAAGTGAACAACAAATAGAGCATAAAATATGTCGTACATTTGAAAACCAATCATAATCAACAAATATTAATTATATTTAAATTTAAAACATTCAAAATTCAGGATCGTGTAAGTATTCTTTAAGAGAACAGTAACCCTTGGAAAGCAATAAGTGTGTAATCTGCTTCTGGGCTTCCGGGCTGGAACCGCGTCACTTGTATATCTGCCAACGTTTCGTACCAGACCAATAAGTGTGTAATTTTATTTTTAAATATTAGTCCCGGCATTTGTTTAAAACACTGGAAGCATATTATACATCTTGATGGCTATGTAATGAGTGTTTTTTTTCACTCAATGTAAGTGTATGTCGTGTTATTTCCGAAACATTCCAATTTCCAATACCGCGTGTCTTAAGCAGAGTTGCGATATTTTCCCGTGGGCCAGATTCTTACTGAGTACGCAACGCCCCCCACTAGTGTAACGTAACAAAACATAAGTGTAGAATTATAAGTTAGTGTCGAAAGCCTAAGGGGAAACCAAGACCATTGGTTGAGGCAGTGCGAAAGTGTATCAATAAATTTCCGGAGTTCTTTTATAATGGTGTTAAGATACATATATTGTAAAGTTTGCAAATAAATCATTATCGTGCTGGGACAGACGACTGTGAATTCATATAAAGAATGTACAGTGCCAAAGTAGGAAAAATAATGTGCCACCAAAACCGCAATTTATGTTTGATTGATTGTTCATGAAAATCGCCTTTTGTTTGAGACTTATTAGGGATTTTTTGGTGTTTAATAAATTGAATTAATTCCCAGGAGGATTTTTTTATATGAAGTTTCAAAAGAAGGGTATTTACACTCGGAAACAGAGAAAATGGATATTGCAAATACAAAAAACACCGAGAAGACCACCACAGACAATGACAATCAAAATTCATGACTACTATATGTATTATACCTATTTGGAAACCTAAAAAAACAAGAATATAACATTAAAATAGCTCACAAGCCGGAAATTACAAACATCTTTAATTTGGTACGTAGACTTCTGCGGTCGTAGTCCATGCTATCTGCTTCTGGGTTTCCGGGCTGGAACCGCGTCACTAGTATATCTGCCTGGCAGATATACTAGTGACGCTGTTCCAGCCCGGAAACCCAAAAGCAGATTACAAACATCTTTTTTTACCAAAATAAAACATAAAACGTCTAAAGGAAAACAAAAGACACAGTATGTACAAAATAGAAAACCAATCTTGTAAAGGTACGTATGTAGGAAAAACAAAACAGTATCTACATAAAAGAATATACGAACACAAATATAGTCTAACCAGTAAAAAAATAAATCCAAGAGTCTTATCTAAGCATGCTTTATAGAAAAAACATAATTGCGACATCGAAATCCTCGAAATAGAAAACAATTACAAAAAACGTATAATTGAGGAAATGATATACGTAAAAAGTATCAAAACGCAATAAATGATAGTAGAGATATTATCAATCTCAATAATACTTATGACAAATTAATATCTTAAAAAAATAAATTGTCTGCAGCTTCTTGTATATACAAACATTCAACAATAGGAATTTAGAAATCTACAAATACGCATGCAGATATATGCAGCGTCAACTCAAAACATTTAGAATGAATACGAGTTTTGTCAAGAACACAATTAAAAAAATATTGTTTATTTAAAAATACTTCTGTGTTTTAAGTTTTGCAATATTAAACAAAAAATATATTTTTAACAAATGAAAGTAATCCCTAATAATTATGTATATATATATATATATATATATATATATACAGTCTGTCGCAGAGAAAACTGCACTTTTTCAAAATAAAAAAAAAAGTTTACTGTTTTGGTAAATAAAATAAAAAATACTAGAAAAGTATAGTTAATTGACGATCTATACCTAACGTCCACAGTAACCATAACCTTCAGCAAAAACGTACAGAGAAACGCAGTAAATATATCTCTCTAACAGAAAAGATTTGCTGTATCTCTTCTGTTAAAGGGATATATTTTTTTACCCTTTTTTATTAAAGGACCGCAGAAGGCGAAACAACTCTCTGAAGGAAGCTTGACTATTTTGCACAGCAATGTTCATAATTTTATCTCTCGCTGGTTTTGCATGACCGGTGGCAATGTTGTAGAGAGGACAAATTTTCTTTAATAAATGTTGCAATTCTTACCACTATCCCGCGTAAAACTTTAACTTTTCGAGCAATTTTGCTTCGAGACTACAAACCAGTCCCTGATAAAGTTTTCACTGTTCATAATATCTTTAGCCTTTATTACTCATCATAATAGGCATTTCAAAACATCTCATATTATCTGAAAATTTGGACATGAGAAAGATGGGTGCCGCGTTTGCTCACACTCGAGCAAAGACAGTGTCGTACAGAAGGCCTCAGCTCAACCGTTATAAAAGCTGAACTGAATTCTACTCTGGGTTAGTCTGCTCCTTTGTTTACATCAGTGAAATATTGAGTAGCAGAGTTTAAACGAGGCGGTACGAGCTGCCAAGACGAGCATCGCAGTGGTCGACCAAATGAGGTGACGACTCCATAAATGGCGAAGAAAATCCACAAAGCGGTACTGGATGATCGTCGACTGAAGGTGCGCGAGATAGCAGACATAGTAAACACTTCAAAAAGTTCGGTACATCTCATATTATCTGAAAATTTGGATATGAGAAAATTGTGTGCAAGATGGGTGCCGCGTTTGCTCACACTCGAGTAAAAGCAGTGTCGTGAAGATGTTTCAATTGAGTGTTTAGCGAAGTTTCGCACCAATAAAACAGAATTTTTGCACCGTTTCATAACCATGGATGAAACATGGGTCCATCACTTCACACTCGAGGCAAAAGAACAATCAAAACAATGGACTCAAAAGGGAGAACTGGCTCCAAAGAAGGCGAAAACCGTTTCATCTGCAGACTAGGTCCTGGCATCTTTTTTTTGGGATGCGCGTGGAATAATTTTCATTGACTATCTTGAAAAAGGAAGAACTATCAACGGCGAGTATTATGCGAACTTATTACAATGTTTGAGCGAAGAAATCAAGCAAGAACGGCCGCATTTGGCTAAAAAGAAAGTGTTATTTCATCAAGACAATGCACCAGCTTACAAATCCGTTATTGCAATGGCCAAAATTAATGAATTAAAATTTGAATTGCTACCTCATGCACCCTATTGGCCAGATTTAGTCCCCTCGGATTATTTTCTGTTCCCAAACTTGAAAAAGATGGCTCAGTGGTCATAGCTTTTCCGACGATGAAGAAGTAATGTCGACAGTTAATGTCTATTTTAAGGAACAAAACAGTTCGTATTATAAAAAGGGTATCGAACTTATTGAACATCTCTGGGAAAAGTGTATAGAGCTGAAAGAAAATTGTGTTGAAAAATATATTTCTTTCCAAAATTTTTGTTTTCTTTGTTGGGTCGGGTACTTCTATGACCATCCTCGTATATACGAGTATATACATATGTATATATAAATATGTAAAAGGAAATACTTCAAGTACTTTACCGTCATGAATAAATAACATGTTTTTTCGTGCGTTATTTTTTTCATCTACATAAAATTCAGGGAAATCATAAGTTAAATCTTGCGATATAAGTATGCATAATATAAGTATTAGCAATTAACGGTAATCAATAACAATTAATCAAAAAGTGCTTTACAACTTCCGATAAGTAAAAAAATTGTTTCCGAATATAACTTAAGATTAACTCTAATCTAATCATTTTATTGATAATAGTATCATATATAAGGGATTCGAAATTATAAACAAAATATATTCGTTCGCAGGTGTACGTTAAACAAATACTTCAAATATATTAATAAAGACAAGCAAGATGAAAGGTAAGTACAATCTATTTAGATGTATTATGGATTTCATTCAAGTTTTAAATTCCCAAATTAGATTTTGTTTGAAGAATTTTTAAATATAAATAGTATATCAATGAATATTGTATTATATAATAATAACTCAGCTAATAAACCTATTTCTGTTAATTGAGCATTTATTGAATGAATTTTTGGTGAATTGAAAAATGTTTTCGTTTCTTTCAGGACGTTTCCTATTACTAGCTGCGCTTTTGTTACAATCCCTATATTTGACAGGTAAATTGAAGCGAATTTAATATCACTAGAATTTTTAACTAATTATAATTTGTTGCAGCCGCTATTCCTAGAGTTGCTTGTCCGAGTGTAAACGAGGCAGACGTAACTTTCTTAGAGGACAACGAAGACTGTTCCGTTTTCTACAAATGCCAAGCAGGCGTGGCATACAAATACGATTGCCCGAGTGGTCTTTACTTCGATCCTATCGCCCACGTTTGCGATTATCCAGAACAAACAAGTTGTAAAAATGGTGTAAGTGACGGTAGTGAAGAGATCGAAGTCAGCGTTGAAGAAAATAATGAGAACAACGGTGGAGTTTCCAATATCGAAGACAACAATGAATCCGATGAAGAAGCTGGCAATGCGGTTGGAGAATGTCCTCAAGTCGATGGTGAATACGTCACAATTCTTCCACACGCAACCGACTGCTCCAAATTCTTTGTATGCAGTGAAGGAACACCTTATGTAAAGGAATGCCCATATGATCTCCTTTTCAATCCAATACTCCTTGTCTGTGATTATCCTGAGGCTGCTGGTTGTGGAGGTGAAACTGGGGAAAGCGCTGTGACCGAAGAAGTAAACAGCATCGAAGATGTAGATAGTAATGAAGACGTTGAAGGAGGTAATGCAATTGGAGAATGTCCAGAAGTCGATGGTGAATACGTCACAATTCTTCCACACGCAACCGACTGCTCCAAATTCTTTGTATGCAGCGAAGGAACGCCTTATGTAAAGGAATGCCCTTATGGTCTCCTCTTCAATCCAGTACTCCTTGTATGTGATTATCCTGAGTCTGCTGGTTGTGTAGGTGAAATCGTGGAAAGTGCTGTGACCGAAGAAGCAAACAACATCGAAGATGTAGATAGTAATGAAGACGCTGAAGGAGGAAATGCAGTTGGAGAATGTCCAGAAGTCGATGGGGAATTCGTTACGCTCTTGCCACACTCATCCAACTGCGCCCAGTTCTTCATATGTAATGAAGGCACGCCAGTATTAAGCTCATGCCCAGGCAATTTACTTTTTAACCCAAATCTGCTAGTTTGCGATTACCCAGAAAATGCTGGTTGTGGAAAAGTTTCCAATAACGAAGACAACAATGAAACCGATGATGTTAACGATGCCGAAAGCAATGTAGAGGCTGGTAACGCAGTTGGAGAATGTCCCGAAGTCGATGGTGAATACGTCACAATTCTTCCACACGCAACTGATTGCTCCAAATTCTTTATATGCAGCGAAGGAACACCTTATGTAAAGGAATGCCCGTATGATCTCCTTTTCAATCCCGCACTCCTTGTCTGTGATTATCCTGAGTCTGCTGGTTGTGGAGGTGAAATCGTGGAAAGCGTTGTGACCGAAGAAGCAAACAACATCGAAGATGTAGATAGTAATGAAGACGCCGAAGGAGGCACTGCAGTTGGAGAATGTCCAGAAGTCGATGGAGAATTCGTTACGCTTTTGCCACACTCATCCAACTGCGCCCAGTTCTTCATATGCAATGAAGGCACGCCAGTATTAAGCTCATGCCCAGGCAATTTACTTTTTAACCCAAATCTGCTAGTTTGCGATTACCCAGAAAACGCTGGTTGTGGAAAAGTTTCCAATAACGAAGACAACAATGAAACCGATGATGTTAACGATGCCGAAAGCAATGTAGAAGCTGGTAACGCAGTTGGAGAATGTCCCGAAGTCGATGGTGAATACGTCACCATTCTTCCACACGCAACCGACTGCTCCAAATTCTTTATATGCAGCGAAGGAACACCTTATGTAAAAGAATGCCCGTATGATCTCCTCTTTAATCCAGTACTCCTTGTCTGTGATTATCCTGAAGCTGCTGGTTGTGGAGGTGAATTTGGGGAAAGCTCTGTGACCGAAGAAGCTAACAACATCGAAAATGTAGATAGTAATGAAGAGGGCGAAGGAGGAAATGCAGTTGGAGAATGTCCAGAAGTCGATGGGGAATTCGTTACGCTCTTGCCACACTCATCCAACTGCGCCAAGTTCTTCATATGCAATGAAGGCACGCCCGTATTAACCTCATGCCCAGGCAATTTACTTTTTAACCCAAATCTGCTAGTTTGCGATTACCCAGAAAACGCTGGTTGTGGAAAAGTTTCCATTAACGAAGGCAACAATGAAACCGATGATGTTAAGGATGCCGAAAGCAATGTAGAAGCTGGTAACGCAGTTGGAGAATGCCCCGAAGTCGATGGTGAATACGTCACAATTCTTCCACACGCAACCGACTGCTCCAAATTCTTTATATGCAGCGAAGGAACACCTTATGTAAAGGAATGCCCGTATGATCTCCTTTTCAATCCCGCACTTCTTGTCTGTGATTATCCTGAGTCTGCTGGTTGTGGAGGTGAAATCGTGGAAAGCGCTGTGACCGAAGAAGCAAACAACATCGAAGATGTAGATAGTAATGAAGACGCCGAAGAAGGAAATGCAGTTGGAGAATGTCCAGAAGTCGATGGGGAATTCGTTACGCTCTTGCCACACTCATCCAAGTGCGCCCAGTTCTTCATATGCAATGAAGGCACGCCAGTATTAAGCTCATGCCCAGGCAATTTACTTTTTAACCCAAATCTGCTAGTTTGCGATTACCCAGAAAACGCTGGTTGTGGAAAAGTTTCCAATAACGAAGACAACAATGAAACCGATGATGTTAACGATGCCGAAAGCAATGTAGAAGCTGGTAACGCAGTTGGAGAATGCCCCGAAGTTGATGGTGAATACGTCACAATTCTTCCACACGCAACCGACTGCTCCAAATTCTTTATATGCAGCGAAGGAACACCTTATGTAAAGGAATGCCCGTATGATCTTCTTTTCAATCCCGTACTACTTGTCTGTGATTATCCTGAGTCTGCTGGTTGTGGAGGTGAAATCGTGGAAAGCGCTGTGACAGAAGAAGCAAACAACATCGAAGAAGTAGATAGTAATGAAGACGCCGAAGAAGGAAATGCAGTTGGAGAATGTCCAGAAGTCGATGGGGAATTCGTTACGCTCTTGCCACACTCATCCAACTGCGCCCAGTTCTTCATATGCAATGAAGGCACGCCAGTATTAAGCTCATGCCCAGGCAATTTACTTTTTAACCCAAATCTGCTAGTTTGCGATTACCCAGAAAACGCTGGTTGTGGAAAAGTTTCCAATAACGAAGACAACAATGAAACCGATGATGTTAACGATGCCGAAAGCAATGTAGAAGCTGGTAACGCAGTTGGAGAATGCCCCGAAGTCGATGGTGAATACGTCACAATTCTTCCACACGCAACCGACTGCTCCAAATTCTTTATATGCAGCGAAGGAACACCTTATGTAAAGGAATGCCCGTATGATCTTCTTTTCAATCCCGTACTACTTGTCTGTGATTATCCTGAGTCTGCTGGTTGTGGAGGTGAAATCGTGGAAAGCGCTGTGACAGAAGAAGCAAACAACATCGAAGAAGTAGATAGTAATGAAGACACCGAAGGAGGAAATGCAGTTGGAGAATGTCCAGAAGTCGATGGGGAATTCGTTACACTTCTGCCACACTCATCCGATTGCAGCAAATTTTTCATATGCAACCAAGGCAACCCAGTATTGACCTCATGCCCAGGTAACTTACTCTTTAATCCCAATCTACTGGTTTGTGATTATCCGGAAAGTTCTGGTTGTCAAAGTTAAATATTTGTATAATGGATAGGCTAAAAAAATGTGGAATTTTAGAATAAATAAAAATGGATTGTTGTTGAATATGCAATATTGGTTTTATTGTTACTATTATAATTGTATTTATTTATTTTTTTATTAATGTATGTACATAAAATTGTTATGAAATATTTTACGAAAAAATTTTTTTAATAAAAATATCTACAAAAAATATAGTTTCGCAATCGTTTTAACTAATACCTCTTTCATAATACACATTTAAGTTAGTAAAGTTTTTTCGGGAAAAATAATTTAAATAGACACGATAATCTTACTGACTAATTCTAAAAATAAATATAATTTAGAAAAAAAATCATTAATTGATACGATATCTTACATTTTAGAAGGAAGATAAATACTTTAAGTCTAGAAGAGTGTATTTTTATTAGTTCGCAATCCTTCTTATTGATCATTCAATTAAATTACTCGATATTTTTTAATATTTAATAAATAATCATAAGAATTTTTTTATTAACTTTTGCAAATTGAATAAACGAAATTAAATGTAAATGAAATACAAATTTACGTTTTTAGTTATTTGAATGTTAACCTAAATTCGAAATTAATATCTCGGAAAATTTCAATTTTATTTGTATTTCCTAACCCATTTCTAGTCATTTTAGAATTTGCACCGTTTGCCTATAAAATATCGTCAAAAAATAACGTTGTATAGCATCCATACATTAGAACATTAGAACTGGGTGGCAAGCTCTAACTGTGGTATACGTGGGCAAGGTGAAAAGTTCTCGGCCTGACAATGAAAGACTGCGATTTAAATTTAAAAAATAGTTTTATTTTTCTACATAATCTCCCTTGAGTTCAACACACTTGGTCCAGCGTTTTTCTAACATCAATATTCTTTCCCGGAAGTGAGAGTCTGGAAGGCTGTCAAAATATTCTTCTACGGTCCTTCGTTGGATGTGAATCGCTTTCCAGAAACAAATTCTTTCAAATTTGGGATTAGATGGAAGTCTGAGGGTGCCAAATCAGGAGAATAGGGATAATGGTCGAGTAAATCGTACCCCAAATCCCGCAATTTTCCCATCGCCAACGCACCCTTGTGTGCGGGTACGTTGACCTGATGAAAAATGATTTTTTTCTTCTTTAAACCAGGCCTCTCCTCGCGAATTTTGGCATCCAGCTGGTCAAGAAGGATAGAGTAATATGCGCCTGTAATTGTTCTGCCTTTTTCAAGGTAATCAATTAACAAGATTCCTTTTGCATCTCAAAACACGCTGGCCATGACTTTTCCGGCAGATGCGATCGACTTCGCTTTCTTTGGCGCTGAACCACCGGCTTCCACCCACTACTTCGACTGCTGTTTCGTTTCTGGCGTGTAGTGGTGGACCCATGTCTCATCCATGGTGACAAATCGCCGCACGAAATCTGTCGGATTTTTTTTAAATCGGTCCAAAGGATGTTCCAAAAATTGTTTGCGCATTTGCTTTTGATCGACATTCAGCAAATGCGGCACCCATCTTGCTCAGAGCTTTCTCATCTCTAATTCTTTGTGCGGTTGTAACGGTTGACATAAATTTCTGTTAATTGAAACGCCAACTCTGTGTCAGGCCGAGAACTTTTCACCTTGCCCACGTACTATATATCAGGTTTTTCAACACAATTTTGTATTTAAATAAAACACAGAATAATTGTGATATTGGGTTAAAATTTATTCCAGGTGTTGTACACATGTTACATTTAACGATTTACGATTAACGATCAATTCTTTGGAGCCAATTGTCCACTATTCTTTCACACATATCGGCCGGAACGTTGGCAGTTTCGCGTTCGGTATTATCCCTGAGCTCCTCTAACGTTGTTGGCTTGTTGGCATAAACCAACGACTTAACGTAACCCCATAAAAAGAAATTCAACGGCCTTAAATTGCGTGAGCGAGTTGACCACTCGACCTGACCATTTCTCGAGATTACACGGTTACCGAACTTCACCTTCAATAGATCAATTGTTTGACCAGCTGTGTGGCATGTGGCACCATATTGTTGGAACTACATATCACTGATGTGAAGTCCAACCAATTTTGGTGAAAAATAGTTTTCCAACGTGGTACGATAGCGAACTCCATTGACCGTAACATTGCGATTATTTTCATCGACGAATAAATATGGTCCAATTACACAACCGGCATGCAATCCACACCACACGGTTACTTTTTATGGTTGTAATGGAGTTTCTGGAAACATATGTGAATTTGTTGCTGTCCAGTAACGCATATTTGGCTTATTGACAATGCCGTTAAGCCAAAAATGAGCTTCATCGCTGAAGATGATTTTTCGATGACATTCAGGATTTTCTTCAAATGATGTTGTTTCAAATGATCAAGAAGCTTCAGTTCTTGAGTTAATTTGATCTTGTAACGGTATAAGCCAAGATATTTACGCAAAAATTCGCCACAATGTGGTTTAAGAGATTGCCCATTCTTGTGAACGGCGTAGAATCGACTGATTTGGTCCATTTTGAACTAAAGCACTTACGACTACGATATTCTCGGTACTTCGGCTAGCATTTTGTCTCACTGCTACAGGAACATCCAATAGTGAATATTTTGACTCGAATTTATCCACTATAGCATAGGCTGTGCGCAATTATTACAACCGAAAATTGGAGTAAGTGCTCTTAAAGTTGCGTTAGTAATTTCCAAACGTTGCTCGTTCGTGAACTTCACCATGATAAATATGTTAACCTTGAATGACGTTTTGACGTTGACAGATTATGAAAAACGTTCAAGAATGCGTTCGTATTAAAAGATAAAATTGTTATATCCATAGTGGCAAAACCTGTTATATTGCCATTATACATTGTCACTGCCAAACTACAACCGTCAAGTGGCTGTAATTTTCCAGTTTTGATTCACCTAAATATCTACAATATTCTTCATGTAAGTACTAGTAGCTGTAGTTTTAATCGTTCTTATTGAATTTATTCTTTTGCAGTCTTCAGACTAATTAATGGAAAAATACCTCATTCATATTATTAAATGCATATGCAATATCATATATACACAATTACGTGCATTTCACAATGTAAATTAATAAAAAATCATACTTCCATTAAAGTGAATTTTTTTTCATTTATTTTTATATAATAAAGAAAAAGATTAATATTGTTGACAAACTACTACATTCACAACTGTTTATGTTTAATCTTTATGGTAAGTTACATTTTTATGGTATGTGTTTTAGCGGAATATTTGAATCAGTCCTTATTCTGAGACAAGGTGTAGAATATATATTCAAGATAGTTGTGGTGATAGTGTTACAGTGCTAGTAGAAATCAATTAGGATTTATTTACCATTGAAAGCAAACAGAATACAGATAAGATAACAGCAAAAAAAAAGAGAAAAGAATGAACTGCTACGATGTCGAACAAAAATAAAAGCGACGTTGCCGGTTCGTGAGAAAACAACGGAACGACTTATAAAACGCTACAAAGAGAATCTGATAGAAAGAGCAGCGGAAAGAAAGAACACGCAAAACCGATGGCATATTCGGAAAAAGTAAAATTATCAGATCACCATCGAGGAAATATGAAACTCAGACTGAGAAAGAGAAGATCCATGGTACGAGGGAGCGTTTTTATATTCGCGGAATGAGCGGGTTGTAGAGGGGTGAGTAGGCGCATTGGGGGCGTGGCCTGTGCAGCGACTCATGATTAGTATAAATACGAAGTTTCATTGTTATTAGACAGTTAGTCTTTGAGCTATCGTCAACCAAGTAACATAATCAGGAGTGAAAAGTGAAATATGGAAAAAATCGAATATCGTGCCGTTATAAAGTTCCTTACCAGGCAAGGAAAATCAGTCGCGACCATAATGAATGAGATGTCATTGGTTTACGGCGACTCTTGTCCAGGAAAAACCATGGTGTACAAGTGGCATAGTTTATTTAAACAAGGAAGGGAATCCCTTGAAGACGACCCGAGGCCGGGCAGGAGCATTGAGGTGGCCACGCCAGCACTTATCCAAAAAGTTGAACAAATTGTACTCGAAGATGCTCGACTAAAGAAGAAAGAACTCGCGGAAATGGTTGGAGTATCCGATACAACAATTTTTAAAATCCTACACGATCATCTCGGCATGTCTAAGGTCAGCGCAAGATGGGTGCCGAGAATGCTCACGCCGCCGCAAAAACAACAGCGCGTAGAGTGTTCGCGTGCATTTTTGGACCTCTGTAATGAAGACAAGGATGGTGTATTGAGTGGAATTGTTACTGGAGACGAAACTTGGGTTCATCATTATGAACCTGAGTCCAAACGAGACTCCATGCAGTGGCATAAAAAGGGCACAGCACCTCCCAAGAAATTTAAAGTGTCACAATCAGCTGGGAAACTCATGGCAACGGTATTTTGGGACTCGGAAGGAATATTGTTGATTGATTATAAAGATAAAGGTGCTTCTATAACCGGAGAATATTACGCTTCAATATTAGAGCGACTAAAGGAAGCCATTAAAGAGAAAAGACGGGGAAAATTGACAAAAGGTGTTCTGCTTTTGCACGACAACGCGCCCGTCCACAAGAGCCGCGTTGCGTTAGCTGCCCTGCATAAGGTTGGCTTCGAAATTGTGAATCACTCACCCTACAGCCCAGACCTGGCCCCGAGTGATTATTAACTGTTTCCGAAAATGAAAAAAGAGCTGCGGGGTAAAAAATTTACTGCCGATGATGAAGTCAAGGAGGCAGTTTCGGCGTATTTTGCAGATAAAGAGAAATCATTTTTTTATGAGGGTATAAATAAATTAATTGAAAGATGTGAAAAATGTATCCGTCTTGCAGGTGAATATATTGAAAAAGAAAAATAATTTGTTTTTTTTATTTCCACCCCTTGTCCCCCATTCCGCGAATATAAAAACGCTCCCTCGTAGAAACGATGAGACAGTTAATGATGAGAAACGAGGAAATGTTCAATTAAATAAAAGACATGTGTAAAGAACCAAGAGAGCATATAAAGCAAACCAAAGAACTGAAACATAAAATGAAGAATTGGAAAAAGAACTAACAGAAACAAACAGAAGTATGGAACGAATGGTAAGAGAAAATAAAAAGAAAAATATAGTAGTCAAGTGCTTCGTATAGAACAAGATAACGATAGCGTACTCAAGAAACAATTAGAAACACATCTAGACCTTCAAGTAATGATAACGACAGCAAGAAAATAGACCAAATAATCTGTGTGATAACAATAGAAAGGGATATACAAAGGACAACTGGAATAGTAGCAAAAGAAGAGATGAGTAAGAGAAATAGAATGAAAGTGGGATATATGAAACTACAAATAAATGCAAAAATGTGGAACTGTTACAAAGAGGAGGGAAAACTGATTAGGTGTATAATTATATTGAATACGTTTGTATACGTAGCCAAAATTCTAAATAATTCATAAAATACTTGGGGTGAAAGACTGCTAGATTTAAAATTTTTACTGAAATCCTCCTCGCTAAAACTAAGAATTAAATCCCTAAATTGACAACACTGCATCAAAATAAAAACATTGTGTTTAAAAATAAAAAAGAATATCGTTGCGCCATCTGACCATTATAAGTTAAAAACACACGAACTTTACTTATTATTGTAGTTAATGAGCCAGTAAAAAAGATAATTCTCTTATTTGAGTGCCTTAAATCATTTAAGTGCTCTCTTCTGTCAGAATTTAGTGTATCAAAAACACACGAATTTTACCTATTATTTCAAGTTATTAAGTCGGTATAAAAGATAATTCTTTTAACTGTTTGAGTGTCTTAAATCATTTAAGTACTTCCATCTGTCGGAATTTAGCGTGTTTATAGATTACATTGTGAAATGAATATCGAAGATTAGTAAACACGTCGAATAAATTTTTAAAATGTGGCGCCCTCTAGCGATTACTAATGTGCAACCTACATTATTAATACCACCAGATGGCAACCTAAGCGCTGTTTTCAATTTTTCTTGTACTTTGCATTTTTATGTATCATTCGTTTACTTTGCTGATTTAGTTTGTATTCTGATTATTTATTTTGGTATTTTTCTATTTCATTATAAGTAAGGAAGAAAAATCGGTCCTACGATTTGAAGGTTCTGGATGCCTAGCCAAACATTCACAGAAAACTTTCTTTGGTGGCCAAATTTTCGATTAGCTAGGTAACATCATCACTTGTGAACATACATTAGTCACTGCATGAAATAAGAGATATAATCAAATCAATGAACATTTTATATTAATTTTAAATAAATTTCATGTATACATTAAATGGCTTCTCTGGTAGTATTTGCACAAAAAAATAGTTTAGTAAGTAATTTGTCCGAGGCTTCTTTCTTACAAGATCTTTTCGTTATTTTTAAAGACTGAACATTTAGCGGAATTAAAGGTGTTCATAACAAAATATTTATATTTTTATCTACAGTTATAATAAAATTAATAAAATTCTGCAGAGAAAATAGCTACTTGGTTTAGATACGTTTCAATGTAGACTACATATATGATTTTGGCAGTCGTAAATAATAATGATATACTGATGTTTTCAAGGCGGACATTATATTAGTTAGGAATAGCTATTAAAAGAGATAAAATAATTATATGGAAAAGACAGTATTTGTCTAAAGTAATTTAGAACAGAAAGCAGAAAAAATTTACTTTGTCGATAGAACATGGGTAAATGAAGGCTATACATCAGAAGTTTGAATCGATAAAGGCATTACATGTGCATGGCAAGCTTTCAATTAACGCATGTTGACAGGTTTGAAAATCCTGGTGGAAGAGGTGATATTACATATTGGTTGTGAAGATGGTTTTCTTGAAAATGGCTTATTCTTATTTAAGTAAATAGGTGAAGAAATGAATGCATAGCTGTTTGAAAAAAATTTTACCCCACTTGGAAATTAATTCTATCAGTTACGGACAATGAAAATTAGAAAAAATTCCAAATTCATCAACGAAGAAGTATGATCAAGGAAGTCTTTCAAAATGTGACAAGTACATGGATAAGCTATTTAGTTGCATTCAAAAACGAAGCAGTTTTGAGACTTCTTCTATATTACTGTGAGCTCAATCCTATACAACTATTTTGGGCCCAAGTAAAAGAAGAAGTAGCTGTAAATAGTACCACAGTTAAATTGAACAATGTTCAAAATTTACTTCGTGCTGCCATTCATAATGTTACTAAGCAAAATTGTATAAATGTAATTGATCATGGATGGAATAAAAGAAAATTTGGAAGAATTTGTCATAAATGTGGATTTTATTACCACCAGTAATTCTTCCAATGAATAGCCATTTATTTGTTATTTACTTATAGTTTACATTATGATTGTGTAATGCTTATTGAACTAATATATATTAGTAAATTTAGTTTTGGAATGAAAATTGTAGATGTACATGTATTTACTTTGAAATAAAAGATACTACAGTTGTTTTAAACTTTAGATATATATCGACTAAAAATAAAACAACTTTGTACATGCCATGTGCTATTACAAATAAATTCTCCATTGCAGTTCCATTTATATGGATTGTAATATTACAATTACCTTTAACTTGACAGATTATAATTTGACTGAAAATAAAGTAAAACACGTGTTATGTGCTTTCACAAATAAATTCTTCATTACATTAGCTTAAATCTTTTTTAAATTTAAAAGAATTTAATAATTTGTTTTATTTATGGACATGGAAAAAAAATTTATGTACATTTTGCTAACAAGATTAATTCAAAATGATTTGTATTCATTTTCAATATTTAATATAAAAAAAAAACCAGTTGAACTTTCACTATTATTATTATAATAACAACCTTTTTTGAGGTTAATTTTTTTTGATTTGACGTAAATAAATAATACAATAATTGTGTATGTGTAAATCAGACTTTTGAAGCTGATATTTCATGTCAAAAATATTCACGTGATTTGTCTATCTGTTCGTGGTACAGAGTATAGTTAGATTTATATATTATTTTATTTTTATACTTATAATAACAAGAATAAAAACTAAGTAAATTTTTATACCAAAAATTAAAAATGTTTGTTGAGGTAGGTTATATTTATTTTAGTTCTGTCCGGCAATAGTAGATGGTGCAAAATACTGATTCAATTATTTACTTTAATTTATGCTATTGGGAATGTGATTATGGGTAATCCTTGCTTAAGTCTCGACATATCGAAAATTAATTTATATTTTTGTTCTGAGCATCATATTAGGTTAGTTAGAAATGTAATTTGCAAATGTCATGACCTGTATGGAGAGATTTTGAACCAGTGTTATTATTCTTATTGATTTTTTCATGTTCTTATTCTAAAGCATATGTTTATAGGAAGTGCAAAGTATTATTTTTGATACAAGCTTTGAATTTTTCAATTTGCTGTTAAGTAAAGAATATTAAAATTGTTATTCATAATTTTTTGCGTTTTTATCTCCAAATATTGGCCGTAGTAACTACATACTTACTTACCTTACGTATCTTATTCAAAGTATCGAGAATTAAAACAGAAAGCTGTTCATAACATGAATCTTAGGTCTTGAATAATGCGTGTACAGCATTAAGTTAGGTGGGAAAGAATTGGTACCCCATTCAAACAAAAAAAATATGTTGACTAAGGCCATGTACATAATAAATGTGAAAGAAGTCGATTGTAAGCAACTAAGTGCATTCAGCTACTTACAATCGACTTCTTCCTTATGAAAATTTTTGAAAAACGTGACCTTGAAATTTAGTCAACATATTTTTTGACCATCAAGATGTACACAATGCTAAATCAAATCCAGCTTATAGACCTCCGCAAACGTCTTTAGTTCCTTTTTAGATTCCGAACTGAAAGCACATCCATGGCATTGCTTCCTCTCTTGTTGGCTGCTGTTGTTGTTTGCTTTTTGTTATTGTGCAATTACCATGTAGAAATTAAGATTATCGTCAAAATAGAAAGTTATATTTTTAGAATTTGGACAAAAGAGTTATAAAAATTTGTTTTTCAAAACTGTTGTCAGGATCTGCAAAATTGTCAGTACAGGGGCATTCCTTAATGTACAATAACTTTTGAAAAACACGAATTTTTACGAAAAATTCAGATTTCCGCCAAAATAAAATTTTTATATTTAGCATTCGTAGAACGTAAAATATTGGTACTGATCTGACAAAAACAAACTGACTATTTTCGATAGCAAAATGATTGAAATTTTAGAGATACTCCATTTAGCCATTGCAAAATTCACATATTGACAAGGTTTTCAAGATTTTTATATTATCACAATTTAAACAAAAGAGTTCGATAAGTTTCAACTCCAAATCGTTTTCGGGCCCTTCGAAAATGCCAGCAAGCGAGCACTCGTTAATGTCCAATACATTTTTGAAAAACACGAATTTTGCGAAAAATGAAATTTTCGCCGAAATAAAAGGTATTCAATTTAGCCCTCGTAGACTGTAAGACAGTAATTCTGAATTCTATTTTCGATAGCAAAATCATCAAATTTTTAGAGATAATTCATTTACCAATTGAAAAGTTCACATTTTTGACATTTTCAAGCTCTTTATACTCTCAGAATTTCGCCAAAAGAATTATATAATTTTCAACTTGAAAACCGTTTTTAGAACATTTGAAAATGTGAGAGCGCAAGCATTCGTTAATGTACAATAACTAAAAATCAAACTTTAACGAGTATTGGAAAAGTTTAGATTTGCGTCAAAATAAAAAAAATGGATTTAATTCTTCGTAGTACGTATAAGAGCACGTTGCTATATTATTAGTTGATATGAAAAGATCAGAGGCAGATACATAGTTCGTCTAGAAAAGCAACTTTTTAATTGACGTCTGATTTATCTTAAACCCAAGGTTAACTATATAATAATAAATAAATTTTACTAAATAATACCAGTTTTAATTTTTATACTCCACTTTTTTATGTTCTTTTTTTAAAAGTTGCAGCACTAAAAATAAACGCGTGTTCTTATAAAGCTTGTTTGTTACGTTTTAAAAAGTTAAAATTACATGACGAAAATTTGATTTAATTCACTTTTGAACTATCCCTCCATCACTGTACGTATTTTGAATATAGGTTAGGTTAACGCGAAATTGTTTACTAAAATTTCAAAATATTGCCTATTTAGAATTGGTTTATATTTAGTTACATACCTGTAAGTAGTATCCATTCGAAATGTTAATGTGTTATAGAGATGTTGAGTTATGCACGACGCGAACTATATTTATGGATATTTTAAATATTTAACGAGTTTATATGGAAAATAATTGTGCATGCGCAAAGGGAAGGGGGCGCATCCTATGAATATCTTTTTTGTAAATAAATAATGAATATCTGTGAGGAAACTTTACTATGCAAATGACAAGTTTTACAAAGAAGTAAGTAAATCTAGTTTGTTTTCGTATAGATAGTTATGGCGTTCTTCGATCATTGAATTAAGTTGATTTATTCATTTATAAAAGCTGCATAGGTGAATTAACGAAGTTAGCAATATATATATATATATATATATATATATATATATATATATATATATATATTTAAATAAAATTTAATCATTGTTTATTTTTTATCAACGATTACGCGAATCTGCTAATAACGATCTAAATTTTTATTTAGTAGATAGCAATTATCCATGATTCAAGGTCAAGTGATATAATATTAGATAATTATTTTCTGTCTTACATGAATATAAAGATGTTACTTTTTTTGTTAGTAGCGAAAATTGGTAATACAGAAAAGATTACATAAAATAAATTATGCACTGTGAAATAATAGCAAATTGTATTTCTGTTGTTCACTAATAATTGCAAAACGTGACATTTAAAGTTAAACAATATACTAATGTGGCAAATGTTACATTGACTACAAGTCATCTGCACACATGTCTAGGTTTAAAAATATTTTGTTCTGCTTACACCAGACATTAATTAAATTTAAATTTTTTGTAAAAATACACAGTCTGTGAAAGTACATTGTAGTAGATTTTCATTTCATCCGTATAACCCAGACCATTGAAAGCCAGAATTTAAAAAGGGTCGTGTAAATATACATATATTAAATAATGAATTGCCCAAACTTGACCCTTGTGGCCGAGGAAACGGAGAAGGGATTAGATGCAAAACCTACACTAAACATAGCAGTATCTCTAATAAAGATATGATGTATTTAAGTTGGTTTTCAAGCTTTTTATAGTCTCAAGATTTAGCCAAAAGAACTAGATAAATTTCGACTTCAAAATAGCTTTTAGGACCTTCAAAAATGTCAGTACGTGAGCATCCGCTAATGTACAATAACTTTTTGAAAAAATTGAGATTTTCGTCAAAAAAAGTTTTGCTTTGGCTTTTATACCGACTAAAGAGTTTATATTTCCGACAGGATTTTTAAGCTTCTTATACTCCTAGAATTTAGTCAACAAAAATTATATAAATTTCGATTTCAAAATCGTTTTCGGGACTATCGAAAATGTCAGCACGTGAGCGTTTATTAATGTACGATAACTTTTGAAAAATATGACTTTTTGCGAGAATATCCCTTTGGAGAAATTGAGATTTTCACCAAAATAAAAAGTTTTGAATTTAGCCTTCGCAGAATGTAAAATAGTTCTGAACTGCCAAAAAAGAACTCATTTTTTTTGATAGCAAAGTCAACGGAATTCTAGAGATAATCCATTTTCCGATGGAAAACTTCATATTTGAAACAGGATTTTCGAGTTTTCTATCTTCTTAGGATTTAGCCAAAACAGTTGGAGAAATTTCGACTTCAAAATCGTTTTCGGAACCTTCGAAGATGTCGGCCCGTCAGCATTCATTATTGTGCGCTAGCTTTTCAAGGTAAAACATTTTCGCGAGTATGCCCCTTTGGAAAAGTTCAGATTTCCGTCAAAATAAAAAGTCTTGAATTTAGGCTTTGGAAACCGTAAAACAGTAGTTCTGAACTGGCAGAAAATAAACCCACTATTTTCGATAGCAAAATCATTGAAATTTTAGAGTTCATCCATAGAGTTCGTATTTTCGACAGGATTTTCAAATTACAACTTCGAAATCGTTTCCGGGACTTTCGAAAATTGCAGTGTTAGTTATATATGGGCTGCATAAAAATTTTAAAAACGTAGATTTGTTGAGGAAAATTAATTTAAAATTATAAAATATATTATATGTACGTGTACATTATTAATAAACAATAAAAAACTATTGCATTTATGTTTAATTCTGTATTATTATTTGATATAAAAAAATAAGTTGCATATATATATATATATATATATATATATATATATATATGTATATATACAAAGGGTACTAGGAAAGTAGTTTATTGTTGTTTATTTAATTTTTTCAAAGTAATTTCGTCTACACTCAATACACTTCTCCATCCTCTGAAACCAATCATTAAACCAGTTCTGCCAAGTTTCACTAGGGAGTAAAGCACGCTTGTTGTCCCAAGCCCGCAGAAGGTCCTCATCACTGGAAAACCGCCTCCCTTTTAGCTTGTTGCGTCATATTGCGAAACTTTCCTAGTGCTCTTTGTATTAAATTAGTTTTAGAGATCGAAGTTGGAGTGTATGTGGCTTGTATATATTTACTTGTCCGGCTAAAACTCATACAGAAAACTTTACGGGATGACCAAATATGCGCTGTATGTATTTGGTCCAAATAAACTAAACACACAGTACATTGTGTGTTGGGTTTTGGCCGAAAGTAATACACCAAGAACGCACTGTGATTAATAATCTGTTGATGATAACAACTTAGTTGTCGAAATATATACGAGTACAAATATTGATCTAACAGGTTTTCTTGGCTTTTTGGATCAATCAAATTGACCAATTTTGGCAAGCATACCTTACAGTCTCCAACAAAACAAATATTTTCTATAGTTGCAAATATGTGTTCAACTTCTATACCAGCATATATAGTACAGAAGTATATTTCATGTGTTTGGATTTTATTTAGTTAAAACTCATTAAAATTTGTTAAAATTGTTGAGTGGGCTGATTAATTACCAGATGCTGAAGTCGTTCTTTCTTCAATTTTAACATTATTTTATGTCATTTTTAATTTTGTTTTGTTCAGTTGCAAAATTAAACAATTGATGAATCTAAAAAATTGTACGTACTTTTTGTGGGTAGTAAAGTAATCTTCAAATCTCTATAAAAATTATAACTGACATTATGATTCAAAACAAATTATAATTGTGGAAAAATTTATCCGACATTACTGGAATGAACCAGGTTAATTAATGTAAGTGATCATAATCTCATCTTATAAGCCAATTTTTTTTTCATAAAAGGCCTTTCGACTTTGTACATTGAACCTCAGATAAGAATATCTTGATTTTTAGACATCGCGATATGTTCCAAAGGTACAGTACCATGTAATACATGTAATAGTCTGGCATTTAAATTGGATTAAGAAAGGTTAGATTATAATCAATTTGATATACAGGGTGTCTCGCGGTGACCACCCATAACAATATTTCAGAGGTTACTTTGATTTGAAGAAACAAAATTAAAAATCAAGTATTCAGAAATAAATTCGAAATAAAACCAATTTTGACAAGAATCCGGGATAGACAAGTAGCATGGCTGGGAGATGTACACAGGATTACAGAAGAAAGACTAACGAAGAGAGTTTATGAAGCGCGAGTTCAGGGAGCTAATAGAAGAGGAAGTGAAAAATAGGACCCATGAGAAGAGATATTCGATGGAGTGAAATCAGAAATTTGGCACAGAGTAGAAAGGAATGGAAAGTGCTAGTCAACTCAACTCTACAGTCTTACACCTCGCGGTAGAAACACTCAAGAATAAGTTGAATTTTGAAAACTTGCACAATAGCATATATTCGGACGTGTCCCCTTTAAATAAGATAATGGCGTCTACGTAACACTACCGCTTAGAAAAGAAAGAAATTGAGTTCGTCTTTGTTATTTTAAATTCTTCTTTTTCTATACAAGACGATTGATTTAACTTTTCGTTAGACATAGTGGGAAAATTCTTTTTATGAAAATGCTAGGATAGGTATAAGAGCTTATGTTCTATTCAAAGAAAATATTTTTGTGATGGTTGCACTTCCAGTTAATCTTGGAAGTTGTTACCTACTCGTTTATTTTAAAGGGAAGGATGTACTTTTTATTGCATATTTAAATTTTACTGACTTTCTGAAGTTTTCTTTATAACAAAATTGAACAATTTTAGAGGTGTTTGAATTTTTATGATAGCTTTTGGTTTTACGTCATTATTATTTGTTGAAGTCGACACCGGAAATAATAAAATAACATAAATAAAAGACCTCTCAGACTCTACTCTGATGCCTTTATTTTTGACAAATCTCATAGATATGGTTATGTGATTTTAAAATGCTAACCTGAAAAATCCTAATTTCCACCCCTTTATACATCGTATATGTATTTTGAAAAAATTCTGTTTTCCGGGAGTTGAACCCACGATCTATTTCTTTCTGGGAATGTGCCATCACTATTAGACCACGGAGAGAGTTAATTCGAGTCCTTCTACTGTGTCAGAAAGTGCTTAAGGAAACAGTTATTAAATGAAAACCCACAGTAGGTTATTAGTTGCACACAATTATGCTTTTTTACGATACAAAATTGAAAAATTGTAATTTAATCACTTTATACATCATAACGGGTGTCCCAAAATTAACGCAAGATTTGAATTAAATAGAAAACACAATTTTTAGTCTTTTGATTGTAATTTTTTTACTGAATCAAAAAGTATATAGGATAGGGTTATTTATGGAATAACACATCGGGCAAATGGCCTCCACGGCTTTGCATGCACATACGCACTCGTTTGTCGAAATTTTCCATGACCATTATGCATAAATGTGACTGAATTTCGTTGATGCAGCGTTGAATCTCCTCCTTTAATGCACGGGTGGTTGTGGGCTTGTTGACATAGACCTGTGATTTCAAATAACCCCATAAAAAGAAATCTAATGGTGTTAAATCACACGAACTAGGAGGCCAATACTGATCACCGAAACTAGAGAGTACACGACCTGAAAATGTCTCATGCAGTAATTGAATTGTTTCACGGGCTGTATGGCATGTGGCACCGTCTTCTTGAAAGCACATATTGGCCACATCAATACCATCCAATTTCGGCAGAAAGATGTCGCAATATCGAGCACCAGTAACAGTCACTGCTTGACCAGTCTCATTTTCAAAAAAGTATAGTCCAATTATGCCTCCAGCCCAAAATCCACATCAAACAGTGACACGTTGTGGATGCATTTGTTTTTCGACAATCACATGTGGGTTCTCAGAATCCCAAAAGCGGCAATTTTGGCGATTAACAAAGCCATCAAGGTGAAAATGTGCTTCATCGCTTAGAATGATTTTGCTCGAAAAATCAGCATCTATTTGTTGATGTTCAATAATCCATTCAACGAACTTTCTTCGCTGTGTATGGTCATTAGGCTTCAGTTGTTGTGTTAATTGAATTTTGTAAGTATGGAGACACGTGAGTACACGCTGTAGAGAGCATCTTGAAATTTGCAATTCTTGTCCAAGACGCCGAATTGAGGTTCCTGGATTGTCACCGACACTCTCACGCACTGCTTCGATATTGACATTTGAACGGCTTGTTTTTGGACGACCAGTGTATTTGGCATCTCCAATGGATCCAGTCTCCCTGAATTTTTCAATTAATCTCTTCACAGTTGACGAAGTTAAAACACTATTCCGACCATATTTTGTATGAAATTTTCGAACTGCGGCCGCCAAGCTTTCATTATTTTTAAAATATTGTTCAATAATGAAGACACTTTGTTCTATCGTGTGACGCTTCATTTTTACCAACCCTAAACTGTCAGCCGTCGAATTGTTTTTTTTAGGGATGCCAACACTTTACTGCACAAATGGCGACAAATTCAAATCTCGCCTTAATTTTGGGACACCCATTATAAAGATCTCATTCTCTCCGGGAATTAGACCATAGAGAGAGTTAATTCGAATCCTTTTAATGTGCCGTAAATTGCATTATATTGTATATAAAGCGGTTAAAATTAGAATTTTTCAGTTTAATAACAATTAAACATAATTATATGCAATTAATAACTTACCATAGGTTTTCATTTAAAACTGTTTTCATAATGCAATTTATGGCCTTATAAGAATCATTTAAATGTTAAAAAGACCTTGTTTACGACGCATTTCGATTACATGTATATTAACTCTTCAATTAAACTCTGGTGGTAACGAACGATTCTTGTTATTTATCGTACCTTTTCGATAAAGTAAAATGATGAAAACACGATACCTCCCTCTCTCAACAAACATACGAATGTCTGAACGAAATAACAAAGCCGTGTCATCTGGTCAAATAGATAACTAAGTTGCTATAGATAAACGCTTTAAACTTGGCTCTTGCCATCAATTAAACGTTATAAGAATCATTCAAATGTTAGAACACCTTGTTTGCGATTCATTTCGAGTATATTATTACTGATCCTTTCTATATATAAACATATCTTTGTATTTTGTTGGGCGCCCTAAATAATAATAGTAAAAATGCAAGGACCTAGGATGATGTAGCAATTTATTATATTTTAACACAACGCACCGGCTAGCAAACTGGATTTATCATATGACCTTACAATTACATAAAATGCTACCTTCTTTATAAGTAATAATTCTCAGGGCGATTTGGATTACGAAGGGGATGTACAAATATAACCCCTTTTATTTAAATCGCGGAAAGATAAAATATTTACGCGTTCAACAAGCATCAGAATCGCTTTAGGAGAGCTTTCTTATAAATAATAAGAAAGAAAACAGAACAAAATTAACATTACACATACACTACCGTCCATAGTAGTTCGGAAACTCAAATAAATTTAAAAAAAGGGGAAAACAGTTAAACTAATTTATGTCAAAACTTAAAATTTTTATTGCATTATTGTTTATCGATGTTTATAAAATATAATAATACAAATCAAAGTAATTCTAACGTTAAATAAACAAAGATATCTTAAACAGTCCGCTCATCGAAGAAACCGCCTGTTGCGCGAAGAACAACCCTTACAATTCGAGGCATCCGATTCACGGGTTTTCAAGGATTCTATTCGGTATACTATTCCATTCTTCTTGCGATATGTTCCACAAGTGATTTGTTGAGGGAGGATACACTTTTCGGACCTTCCTATCCAATTCATCCCATAACAATTCTATGGTGTTCAGGTCGGAACTTTGCAGTGGCCATTTCATTATTTGTAAGGTATTATTGTTTTGTTTGCTATTTAAGAAATTCTTGCACATTACTGCTAAGTGTTTGGTGTTGTTGCCCTGCATAAACACAAAATTTTCGCCAATTAAACGTAACCCCGATGGTATTGCATTTTCTTGCAATATTTCTAAATAACCCTCCTTTCGCAAAATATCCTCGATTCGCTTCAAGTCCCCTGTGCCGGCGTGGCAAAAACAACCCTAAACAAGCACAGAACTTCTTACTTGTTTGAAGGTTGGCACTATACAATCCAGTAGCATTCTTTGACCCCTCGCTCTTCTTACAAAAACGCGCCTTGTTAGTCCAAACACTTCAAACTTTGATTCATCAGTCCATAAGACCCTTTTCAAGTCATCCAGTGTGCAATCTCTGTATGTTTCTGTCCATTGTTGTCGTTTTTGCCTGTTTTCCCGTCGAAGTAAGGCTTTTCTTACAGCAATGCGCGTAGTAACAGAAATTTTTCTTGCACGGTCGTGATTCATTTCTGCGCTGATTTCGGGTGCTGTCAGTCTCCTATTTCGTTTACTCAGCAACGTGCTGGATCTCTTAAACTACCCGTGCGTTGATGTCGCCAAATAATATCACTAACAGTCGATTTATTAACATGTGTCTTTTCAGAAATTTGGCGCACTGAATAACCTTCTTGATGAAAAGCAATAATTACAGAACATTTTTTCTAAACTTGCTGATTTTCCTTTCGGCATTTTAAGAAGTTCTCATAAGAAATACTCTGTTATCAGTGATGCGTACGCTAGCAAGTTAATTTGAAAACTAATGCATATTTCGGTACACAAGACTCTTTGTGGTGAGGGCAGGTAAGTTTCGCTAGTTTTTGCTTACAATATTATCTCAAAAATAATCCTATTTATAGCAGTATGGATTATTCCAGGGTATTATTCACGAAAATTTTCGAATCAGTGATAAACGAACAATAAAAAGTGTCGATTTTCGAAGCTCCGGTGTCCGAACTTTATGTATTTTGATCTGTCGATCTCGTTCCGGAGATATTCGCGCAAAATTGTTTGCAAAACGCGAAATTTCAGGTGTCGATCGTTCACACTGTCTTCTTGAGCGTCCTCGAAAATCTTTGAAGAGTTTCCGAGTAATTTTGTAATATTCTTGAACATTAATTAACACCATTCAAGTCTGGAAAAATTGAAATGTCGATTTTCGATATTTCGACGGTACGTTTTGAGTCGCTGATTATGAAAAACAAAACCGAATTGGCGTATTTTTTATATTCGCCAAAAAACCGTCACTAAACGCGAAATCGTGGAAAAACAGATAGAAATTGCGAATTTTCAGCGGCCAATCGTTTGCACAGTCTTCCTGGGCATCACCGAAAATCCTTAGGTTGCTTTCAGGACGAAATTCGAGAATAAATATTTTTCAAAGCCCGCGAACCGAAGGGTTCGCGGCAATAGTTCCTACATGGTCGGATGCGTATTGACGCCCGATATCAACTCGTTACAAGTACACGCTCGCTGTGACACCCGGTGCCGTAACTCCATTTCGATAATTACCCAAGTTTGTACCCACGTTGCGCGCCAAACTGTTACATCTTTTCCGAGAACTAGGAAAAGATGTAATAAATAAAAAAAAGATGTAATAAATGGCCTAAATGGACAGAAAAGAAAAAATGAAGTTGTAACAAAATTAAGACGACGCTTAATTTTCTTTGATATCTGAGCCGTTACCATTGAGAATTTGAACCGGCCTGTAAGACTATCTATCCTTGAGGTTTTCATACATTTGACGGCGAAGGTAAAGAGAACGGATAGGATGACAACACCCCGTCGCACCCGGCGTTGATTTGCGAGTTTCGACTATGAGTGACAGTGAGTCGACAGCTATCTCAGTGGTAAGCTTTATCATGCGGGGAATCTCGGTGTCGAATCTGACTGTCCGCTGTCGGGGACGGTTTATTTTGTAGTGTATTTATTGTAGTTTCTCTTTTCCCGTTTAAGAGAATGCTGACAGCCACAGATCTTAAATCGCATTACGAGAGCTAGCATAATAATAACTCGTTGTCTGTCAATGCTTTTTGTAATTCACGTTAAACTGTTGAGACCTAAAGGCATCAACTATTATAATTTGTATACTCTTTCATCTTCGGTCAATTCTGACTGAATCCTTTGCAAATCCATCCTTTTACCCCTAAGATTATGAATCAGGTCAAAGAAATTCGTTTGGCAAGAGAGTGGAATATTTAAATGGCCGCGGCCTGTGCTATTAATAAAATTACTCGTATATAGGAAAAGTGCCGAAGCTGCTTTTCAAGTAGGAAAGGTTGTAAAAGGTACTACGTCGAGTTAAGACGAACTTATTGTAAAAGCACGTAATAATAACTTTATTATACTGTTTAATATACGTTTGCAAATGATAAAAGTATAGTTATTTAACTTGTGTATCTTGTATAATATTTTAATTTGAAAATTTCCATTTGTTTAACTATTCAGCATAATTTTTTATATACTTGAATATTCTTCATTCGATATCGGAACTATTACTTTACACTGTATATTAATAAATGCAAACAAAATATGTTGCAATAACATAGCACTGTTGTTGTATACGTACATATGTTTGTATATCGTTTAATTCTTGAACTTGTAAATCCAGATAGAACTGTAATATTTAGGGTCATAAGATAAGATACCACCCGGACACTTTTCATAGTGGTACTTATTTGTTTATCACATTACAAGGCAAATGCATCCGCATTCTCTAAGAAGTAAACCATCTCAATGATAATCGCTTATTTTTAAAATTTTATGTAAGATGTAAATGTACTACAGTGTGATCAAATATGACTGATTTGTATTGGTACTGTTATACTGTATTAAAAACAATAATACACATCTTTTTTTACATAAATCTTATTTAAATATTTACCTATAATTTTATTCTTTTATAAAGGGTTTTCCAATAGGGACTTGACAACTTTTAATTCAATTTGTGAACGCACCCTCTCACGAATCATCGAACTGTCACTGTCAATTTATTCAGTAAACTTAACATTTTCATCATGATAAAGTACACGAACGAACAACGTCTGCAAATTATAAAAATTTACTACAGAAATTCGAAGTCGGTGACCGCTACTTTAAGAGCGTTAACTCCGATTTTCGGTCGTAATTCTCACCCTAGTAGACAGGCAGTAACAAGTTTAGTGCAAAAATTTGAGTCTATATATTCGTTGTGTGATGTTGCCGTGCCAGTGAAACAACGGGTTGGTCGAAGTGTCGAAAATATCGCTGCCGTTGAAACGTCCGTAGCAAATGATCCAAATCAGTCAATTCCACGGCGTTCTCAAGAGTTGGGCATCGCCCAAACCACTTTACACCCATACAAGATCAAGCTGACTCAAGAATTGAAGCCGATGGACCATTTGAAGCGACGTACGTTCTCCGATTGGGATCTGGAAAAGATGCGCCAAGATGATCAATTTCATCGCAAAATCATTTTCAGTGACGAAGCTCATTTTTGGCTCAATGGGTTCGTCAATAAGCAAAAAATGCGTTATTGGTCGGGTGAAAATCCACATGTGCTTCATGAAACACCACTTCATCCACAAAAAATAACTATTTGGTGCGGTTTGCATGCCGGCGGTGTCATAGGGTCATATTTTTTCGTCGATGATAATGATCTCTGTATGTGAATGGTAATCGTTATCGCGTCATGATTACCGATTATTTTTGGCCCGAAGTGGAAGATATGGACTTGGACAACATGTGGTTTCAGCAGGACGGTGTCACAAGCCACACAGCACACGTTACAATCGATTTATTGAAGAGTAAATTTGATGAGCGTATTATCTCAAGAAATGGACCAGTCGATTAGCCGCCTCGTTCGTGCGATTTAACGCCTCTAGACTTTTTTCTTTGGGGCTACGTCAAGTTATTGGTCTATGCTAACAAGCCGACAACGTTGGAAGAGCTCAGAGCCAACATTGAACGCGAAATAGCAGCCGTTTCGGCCGAATTGTGTGTCCGAGTCATCGAAAATTGGGTCCAACGAATCGACCGCTGCAAACGTGCCCGCGGTGGCCATATGAACGAAGTCGAGTTCCATTCATAAATGTTTTGATTGTACTTCAACCCGATAATAAAGTTTTTGAAATATCTCAAATGGTCTGCATTTTATTTTGAAAAAAAGTTGGCAAGTCCTTATTGGAAAACTCTTTATTTGGGTTTTCGACCAGTAGGGAATAATAAAACACTTAATTTATATTATCGACATTTCGGTGTATTTTTTCCTCTTTTTCAAGTCATTTTATTTAGTTATTTCTTACATTAATTTACCGGTTTATTATTAATGAATTTTTTTTATTAATATTTATCAGTACGCGCATTTCTTCTTTTGCAAATTATCAATTTATAAAAACACAAACATTCTAAATTAACAAAATTTTACGGTGCTTTTATGCATTTATACTTACAAAGGGTACTAGGAAAGTTTTGCAATATGGCACAACAATGAATCGTAGGAAGCTGATTGTTGCTGCATGTTGAGACATGTTCATACGTGCACAGTAGCTGCCGCGCCATGTGGATGGGCTCAGTTATTCATTAGCAGTGAGATGTAATGTGCTTGCAATGGCATCGTGGTCACGAGATGAGGTAAGGGTACTTTTGCGTTATAATTTCGTGCCTGGTTTAAACATAGACCAGTGCTTCGAAGAAATGACTCTTGCACTAGGTGATGTTTGTCCACATCGCACAACGATATTTAAGTGGTATAGAGAATTCCAATGGGGAAATTTAACTGTGGAGGATGCTAAGAGGCCGGAAAGGTCACGAATGTCAGTTACGGAGGAAAACATTGCTACTGTGCTACTACTACTAACAGATAGAGGGTACTTCAGGCCTAAAGCACCAGCAATTCGCTCGATTCTGCATGATCATTTGGACGTGAAGAAACTCTGTTCTCTCTAGGTGCCGCATCGACTGACTGAAGAGCAAATGACACGACGTGTGACTTGGTGTCGGGAGATGCTAAAAAAGTTTAATAAGGGACAATCTCGGTATGTGAACAACATCTTGATAGGTGACGAGACTTGGCTGTACTATTACGATGTGCCGACCAAAGCTCAAAACAAAATTTGGGTCTTTGATGATGAGGCCACAGCCGTAGTTGTCAGAAAATCCCGTTCTGTAAAGAAGAAAATGATAGTTGTATTTTTCAAATCGAGTGGAATTGTGGAACGCGTCGTTTTGAACACATAGAAGACAGTCACAGCTAAGTGATATACTGAACAGTGCTTGCCTAAAGTCATTGGATCTACACTCCGCGCAACATGAATAGGACCACCCGACTTGTTGCAAGCTTTCGGTGGTTTGAAAAACAATTCATTTACTAAAAATACAATGCAAGTTTGTAATGGTATGATATGGCAAATAATACGCATTATTGCGCAATAGGGCCTAACGTTATGCATTGGGTGACGTAAGTACCACATACATATAAAATGCACCGCGCCGGTTGGATACGACCAGTATTTAATAGTATGCTACCGGATGAGTGTCGAGTTACAACGTGTATCCGGATAAACAAACATCTGTAATTAAGGGTATTGTGCAACGATGGGACGACAGAAGTGCTTAAGTATGGAAGAAATTGGAAAAATTAAAGCGTTCCATCAAGAAGGGTATTCCTCAAGGGCTACTGCAAAGAAAATAAGTCAATCACACCAGGTTGTGAACAATTTTATTAGGGATCCCGAGAATTATGGAAAACGTTTTAAAGGGCGAACAACATCCGTTACAACTAAGAGAGAACGTCGAGCCATATTACGCGAAGCATCGAATTCGGCATTAACGGCAAGACAAATCGCGAATAACGTTGGAACGAATGCATCGGTAAGAACTGTACAGAAGTTACTGAAGACCTGTCCGCATTTAAAACGTTTGAAAATTAAACGACGACCTCCTTTAAGGGCATTTCAGCGCACTACACGTCTTCAGTTTGCTCAAGCAAAAATGGGGTGGACAAGAGAATGGCAAACTGTTATTTTCAGTGACGAGAAGAAGTTTAATTTAGATGGCCCGGATGGGTTTTCTTATTATTTCCACGATTTACGTAAAAATGAAGTGATTCAGTCACGAAGGTGAGCCGATGTTGGTTCAGTCATGGTATGGGGAGCTGTTTCCTATAACGGACCTGTTGATTTAGTAATAGTGAAGGGCAGACAGAATTCGGAAAAGTTCGTCCAGCTGCTGCAACAGGTGAAAGACAAATTTTCCAACGTTATGGCAGGTGGGCCATTTATTTTCCAACAGGATAATGCCAGTATTCACACCGCGCGCATTGTTCGACGCTGGTTTCAAGAACAAGGCATGGAGGTTCTCGATTGGCCATCGCTCTCCCCCGACCTGAACATCATAGAAAATGTTTGGGGATGGTTGTCGCGTAAATTGTACTCCAATGCTACCCAATTCAGTTGCGCTGACGAACTAGAGCAGGCGCTGAAACGAAGTTGGGCGGAACTTCCCGTTGACTACTTGAGAACCCTGTATAATTCCATTCCATCCCGACTATTTGAGGTTATAAGAAATAATGGCAAAAGTACTCATTATTGAACAATAAAGTATTTTGTTATTGCAAACGAATCTTTTATTTTGTAGATTGGTCATATTCAAGTGGCGTTTAATTACTCTACTTATTGTCATTAGTAACGTACATTTGCACTGACTTTTACAAAAATTATGTTTGGTACCTACATACATCTTTTTATCAACCCTCTTATTTTCGAAAATAACAATTCCAGCGCGCTACCATGTTTATACCAACTACAAATGTCATATATGCAGTTGGTCCTAGTCATGTTGCGCGGCGTGTATGAAGAATGACAACGAGTGTGCTTTACTCCCTAGTGAAACTAGACAGAACTGGTTTAAAGATTGGTTTCGGAGGATAGAAAGGTGTATTGAGTGTAGTAATTACTTTGAAAAAATGAAATAAACAAAGCTGTATTGCAAAACTTTCCTAGTACCTTTTGTATGTACGAAACTAACGGGTCTTTTATTACGCGCTTCCTATCTTTAAATTTAAATAAAACAAAGTGTCTATGAGATATCATCGAAATTTTTTATTCGTTTGAAAGGCCTATCGATGCCATTATGTATGGAATATAAAGCCTGTTTAAATTCATGAATGCGAAAATGGCTACTCCGCAGCAGGAATCATTTTGTGTTCTCGAGTTTGCGAAGTGCAATTCCGTGATTACAGTGCAAAGAGATTTCAGGTTGAGCTACCAAATTGATCCTCCGAATGGGTGGAACATTCGCAAATAGTATCGACAGTTTGTAGAAACAGGATCTGTACGTAAAGGAAACAGTCAAGGGCACCCTTGTGTTTCTGAAGAAAATGTTGCACGAATTCAAACTGCTTTCCAACGTAATCCTTCAAAATCAACTCGTCGTGCCAGTCGGAAGTTACAACTGCCTACAACAACAATTTGGCGTGTTTCGAGACGTCGGTTGGTTATGAAGCCGTACAAGTTACAAGCTCTGCGTCGTGATGACAAACGGAAACGTGTGGCATTTTGTAACGAGATTCATGATGCTATTGATAATGATAACACTTTCGCACAACGCATCGTGTTCAGTGATGAAGCGACTTTCCATGTTAGTAATATTCAGTATTCATGGGGTGTACGAACACTTTTTTGATTGATTGTATAAGACGTAAAGGACAATTATAATTATCATTTCTGAAAAAGATCAACTTATATATAATAACTAAAAGAAACTTGAATTTATTTCCATAGGGTTTGTACGTTTTTTAGATGCATTTAGAGCATCAAAGATAAAAGAATCAATTATTTAACACGGTTCAACACAAACTTACATAACCTATATTATTTTTTAATCAGTAGGATGAATAATTTTTTTAAAAAATATATACTGAAGCTAAAACACATTGTGACAGTTTGTATCGTCTTTTACAATCCTATATTCACATTGTGAAAATACACTGCTATCGCCGCACACTGGACAACTAAAATAATTCATGTAATCAGTGTAATCAATACGTTAGGAGACGAGACTTGTAAATAAAGTTTATCTTAAATACATCCATATGAATACATAACGGCCTTGTAGTTATAGATTGCAATTAGTAAATATTTTGTTTAAAATTTATTTGCTTGTTGTCTATAGATGTTTTGACAGGCTACATGCACGCGATTTATAGCGCTCTTCTGTAATGAACAGTACTGCACGGCTTGTAATTACGTCAGTATAGTTTTTATATTTCTTCATAATCGCAAAGTGATAATTTGAACCGAACTACTTCCTTTGAACCTTGTTCATTTGCTGGAACAGATGCACCTAGTTTATAATTTATAAACTGTAAAAGTGGAGGTTCGACTGGTTCAGTTTCCAACGAGACTTATAATTGTATTATAACAGGTAACCAGATTTAGCTTCTAAAGTGCTTAAGTCGTATGTAATTATCATCACAAGAGTCGTTACTAGGTGGGTATTGCGAACATATTCATAAGCTACAAATAATAATATTTAATGGGCAAGACTATTTTGTCCACATATATTCATTGGTTTGGCGATACTTTGATCTAATGCGTGGTTCACCACAGTCTGTATCGCGAACAGATAGATTAATAGATATACGTGGGATCGTTGTCTGATTGGTAAAACACATATAAATATTGCGAAGTTGAGCCTTTGTTTGCACACAAGCGCTACATGTGTTACGACTGAGTTTGTTTTGAACAAGTTTGAGGTTATATTTTCTGTCGTTATTTCTTTATATGATTATTACTAGCATTTATATTTTATAATTGCCTTTTTCAAGACCTTGAAAAGTATAGAAAAGTGTTGGTAAGAAATCAAATGAAACATCTAAATTTCGGAAAAGAATAATTTTTGGTAGTTTTAAAGAACGTGCATTTGTTACCTATAATCGTTAGGTTGGCGGTGTCACCATTAAGAAAGCAGAAGAGAAGCCATTTTAACGTGGCTGATAAACTGTCGATATTGAATATAATCAATTGTTCAAGTGTTTTTGTCTTTTTGCTTGAGAACAGACAATTTGGGTGCTGTATTTTATATATTTTAAATATATTTAAATAATTAAAAACACCAAGGAATAAAAATATCTTGGTGTTACATACACTACCGTCCATATTAGTTTGGATACAATTTTAGACCCTTTTCCAGTCATCCAGTGTCCAATCTGTGTGTCGACCCATTGTCGTTTTTGTCTGTTTCCTCGTCGAAGTAAGGGTTTTCTTACAGAGATGCGGTCGTGAATATGTGCAGCTTTTAATCTTCTTTTCACCGCAATAACAGAAATTTTTCTTGCACGGTCGCGATTCATTTCTACGGCGATTTCAGGTGCTGTCAGTCTCCTATTTCGTTTACACAGCAATTTTATACGCTCATCGTCGGCGTGAGATGTTATTCGCTTACGACCTGAACGCGTCGAATCTCGTAAACTGCCCGCGCGTTGATGTCGCCGAATGATATCATTAACAATCGATTATTAACATGTATCTTTTCGGAAATTTGACGCACTGAATAACCTTCTTGATGATAACCAATAATTAATAGAACGTTTTCCTAAACTTGTTAGTTTTCCTCTCGGCATTTTAAGAAGTTCACATAAAAAATACGGTCTTATCAGAGATGCGCACACTGGTAAGTTTATTTGAAAACTAATGCATATTTCGGTACACGAAATTCTTTGGGATGAGGGCGGGTAAGTTTCGTAAGATATTTGCTTGCAACATTATCTAGATATATTTGCTTGTAATTTGCCATAGGTCTCGTAAAGGACCTAATGTAAATATATTATTTATATTTAAACGCAATTATATTATTTTTTAGAAAATTTTACTAAATTTCACTAGCTGTCCAAACTATAGACGGTAGTGCATGTTACATATGATGGAAAATGTGAAAGGGACATATTGCAAAATTGGGAAGAGGAAGAGCAAGTACGAACCAATTAAACTCGTATTTTGAAACAAAGATATTCAAAAGAGAATAAAAAAACACATAGTGGAGAGCACAGTTATATACGGCTCAGAAATATGGACTGCAAAAAGGAATATGCAAAACCGAATAAATGCAGTAGAAAACAGCTATTGGCGAAGAAGCTGTAGGTTCACATAAGAACGAACAGAATTAAACAAATGATGAATTTAGAAAAAACACTTACAGATACTATAGAGAAAAAATAATACATGAGACGAACGACTGAAGACAGATTACCGACTTAACTCTAGCAATTAATCCCAAAGAGAAGAAGAAAAAGGTAGGCCAAAAAAGTGTGACCAAGGAATTCACATAGCTATGGACAGATGAGGTATTGAAGAAGAGTAGTGAAGGATATATATATATATATTTATATACATATATATATATATATATTTATATACATATATATATATATATATATATATATATATATATTATATACATATATATATATTTATATACATATTGGGTTGGCAACTAAGTACTTTCGGTTTTTACTGTTAGAGAGCGTTGCTTTATTTTTTGTATAACGTATGTTAGTGCTGTACTTTACCGTTTGTCGCGTGATACTAGTCACATTGACGTAACTTCAGAAGCAAGTAGTGCGTGATTTTTATTAAAGCTATTAGTTGTGGGTTAATTTTAATTGGAGTGCAGAAACGAACATTTTCGACATATTTTACTATTTTATTTTCGTAAAGGAAAGAAAGCTGCTGCGGCTCACGAAAAGATATGTGAAGTTTATGGTGCTAATTGCTTAACAGAGCGCACGTGTCAGAATTGGTATAAAAAATTCCGTTTTGGAGATTTTTCCCTCAAAGGTGAGCAACGTTCTGGTTGGCCTACTGAAGTTGATGATGACCAAATCAAAGTCATAATTGAAGAGGATCGTCATATAACTGTTCCAGAGGTTGCGGAGAGGCTACATGTATCGCACACAACAATTGAAAAACATTTAAAATGTCTTGGGCTAGTTAAGAAGCTTGATATTTGGGTACCTCACGAATTGAAAGAAATTCATTTAACACAAAGAATCAACTTTTGCGATATGCACCTTAGACAAAATGAAACCGACCTTTCTTAAAAAGAATCATCACTGGTGATGAAAAATGGGTCCTGTACAGTAACATAGTTCGAAAACGATCATGGACCAAACACGATAAACCAGCTCAAACCACATCGAAAGCTGAATTGCATCCAAAAAAGATCATGCTGTCAGTTTGGTGGGATTACAAAGGTGTTGTGTTTTTTTAGCTGCTTCCAAGGAACCAAACGATCAATTCTGATGTTTACTGTCAACAATTAATAAAACTGGATGAAGCAATCAAAGAAAAACGGCCAGAATTGTCAAATCGGAAAGGTGTAGTTTTCCACCAAGATAATGCAAGGCCTCACACATCTTTGGCAACTCGTGGGAAATTATTGGAGCTTGGCTGGGAAGTGATGCCATATCCCTCATACAGCCCTGATCTAGCACCATCTAATGACCATTTATTTCGAAGTTTGCAGAATTCTTTGAATGGTAAAACTTTCACAAATGACGATGACCTTCACTAGCACCTGGTTCAGTTTTTTGCTGATAAGGACCAGAAATTTTATGAGCGCGGAATCATACAGCTGAAAGAAAGATGGCAAAAGGTCATTGGGCAAAATGGACAATATATAATTGATTTAAAAACTATTCTTTGTTTTAAAAAAAAGTGTTTTATTTTATACTACAAAACCGAAAGTACTTAGTTGCCAACCCAATATATATTTATATACATATATATATATATATATATATATATATATATGTATATAAATATATATTGGGTTGGCAATATATATATATATATATATATATATGTATATTTATATTGGTTTTGTAGTATAAAATAAAACACTTTTTTTTAAAAAAAATTACAATGTAGTTTTCAAATATATATATACATATATAATACATATATATATATATATATATATATATATATATATATATATATATGTATTATATATGTATATATATATTTGAAAACTACATTGTAATTTTGATGAAAAGTGAGACAAAATAAAAAAATGACAGCCAACTTCCTAGAATTTTGGAAACATCTTTTGTATAAGAAAAAACAATAAAAATCTTTGCAAACAATATAGGAATAAAAAGTGATGAAAAGACAAATTAGTTAATAAAGAAGGCAATGGAATTGGGAAATGATGAACTAACATATCCAATATTTTTTTATGAAAAGTTCACGGAAGAAAAACATATGATTGAATGAAATTAAGAGTGCATTAGAAGTCTTAGTTTCATGGATATAAGAAGATGGAAAGGAAAATAATAACACCAATTACAGGATGACAAGAAAGCACTGTTTAATGTAACATCATTTACACAGAATAATCTGAACCATATACTGTAGGCATAAATTTAAGACGTAAATAGACATGTTATACAATGAAGTAGTTCGTGTAACAGAAATAAGAAATATTCAAACAATGGTAAATAAAATTAATAAAACCATATAATGTACAGGTGTTAATCATATAAAATCTAATTTATGTATATATTATTTCAGCAAATATTGCCTCGAAAAAGCAGAAACAAATTTTTGAACAGATCCAAATGAAAGTCAATTCTCATTATTTGAGAGCAAGACAAAATCACATAGTCTCTATATTTATGAATCACACTTTAGCTATTATATTTTTAAGTAATTGTATCATACATTTCTCTCGAAGGTCATCCTAAAGTTGTGTTAACTCTACCAGAGTTAGGACAGTTTGTGTCCAATACTTTTGCAAGTTCCGCCAAATATTTTTGTTATAGGACGTGGTCTTATTAATCGTGCAATAGCATTACGTCATCCAGTATAATAGGTCGCTTCTAGTAATTTAAAGTTAAAAGAAAGTGTAGGTTATGTAACAATACTGATTTATTTACTTTTCTATTCTAATTTTCGCGAATTTTATAGGTTGTAATTTGGCCTTCGACTCTGCTCAAAAATTTAACTCTCTATTTTTGAAAGACAGTTTAGCGATTATACCTTTGAACAATTGTATTATATATTTCTTTCGAAGGTATCCTCAAATTGTGTTAACTTTACCAGTAATGACAGTTTATGTGTCCAGTACTTAAATTCCACCAAGTAGTTTTGTTATAGAACGTGGCCACACTAATCGTGCAATAGCTATTATGTCATCCAGTATATGTTGCTGCTACTAATTTATAGATAAAAGATACCATTCACAAAACAAACCATTTTGACTCACCGTATGAGAACAGTGTAAAATAAAAGGAAAAGTGCTAGGAATATTTCTAGAAACGATGTAAAAACAAACTAACACTTAAACGATTTTATTGTTTATTCAAAGTATTTGCATTTGATATTAATACGCTTCTGCATACGCTCGAACCAATTTGCGAAACATTTCTTCCACTCTGAAGCTGATACTTAAGAAAACTATTTTAAACGATGAATATCGCTCATCGTACATTTTATTTTTCACATTTTTACTGGCAAAAAATCAACAGTTTGACATTCTAAGTACAAACTATCGTTGTGATAAAAAATAATTCGCCGACTTTGACCACTTTTTTTTTACGGCCAATAAAAAAGCTGTAGGTAGACGAGGTAAACTCTTATTGCAGCTATTATAGTCTGTTTTTTAATTCGGAAGAGTAAACTGAAAAGACCGAATTATATTAGAATATTTTTGCTTCTAGATTTTTGGAGGGAAATTTAAAAAGTATTACGAATGTATCTATGTATATATTAATTCATTTACATTAAGGGCAAAGAAAATTAATCAAATGTAGTAATTATATACATATTTGAATACTTGACATATTATATATTTCCCCTTTGTGATTCTGGTCTGCGAACAGACTTTTTAAAGTCTCGGTAAAGTTTTAATTCATTCCTACGCATTAAAAAATAGATCGAAGTATGTTCAATGCCAAACAGGGTTCAAGCAATAATAAAAAAATAAAGGTCCTACGAAATACTAATTTTACTTTCGTATAGATTATGAAAAAATAAATCACATTTTAAATTCGTTTTACAGTGTTGTAGAAGTATTCCTTTCTACAATGATATCGTCTTAGGTTTTTTGGAGGGAGTACTTGATGAGAAATACTCTAAAAACATATATTTATCTAGAACACTAATTAGGCAGCATAATTTATTATTATTAGCAATTTTTCAAAAGTATTGTAATGTAGCGGATCACTTTAAGGTACAGTATACCAGATTATTCAATAAGTTTTGTTGTTCGGTAAGAGATGGCGCTATTAGGTTGTCGTCTTATTTTTCTAAAAATTGTACTACTTTTTTATGAACATATTTTCTTATTCGTGTATTTTCAGGTGCTCAAAGTTGACGTGTCACAGTATTTTTTTTACAATGGAAAAAATTAAATATCGTGCAGTGATAAAATTCTTATTTTCGGAAGATGTGGCGTGAAAAAAATTTATGAACGATTGTTAAAAGTGTATAAGGACTTTTCGCCTTCAATTAGAACAGTATAAATATGGGTTGCTGAATTTAAACGTGGTCGTACAAGTCTTGACAACGATCCACGTTAAGGACGTCTAAAAAGTGCATCGACACCAGAAGTCTTAGCAAAAATACCGGATAAGGATTTGGAAGATCGTCAATTAATACACAGAGAGATTGAGTAGAAGCCTTGGGTATCGCATTAGACAGTGTGAGCAATATTTCGGCTGATGTTTTGTGTTCGAGAAAGGTGTGTGCAAAATGGGTGCCATATTCGTTAACAATGGAACAAAAACACATTTGAATGCGACTTTCTCAGCAACCTTTAAAGCGTTTTATAAAGAATAAAAACGACTTTGTGCATCGTTTCATCACCATGGGTAAGACTTGGGTCTACCACAATGATCCTCAATTGAAACAAGAAGCTAGGGAGTGGTGTGAAATAGTGTTCAGAAATCGGTCAAGAAAGTGTTAGCACAAGGTTTTTTGGGGATTCAAAAGGAATTTTGTTCGTGGATTACCATCAAACTGGTAAAACAATAAACTCCAATTATTATTGTAACCTTTTGGACCACCTGGATGTAAAAATTCGTGAGAAAAGACCTGGTTTACAGAAGAAAAAATCATCTTCCATCAAGACAACGCACCCTCTCACACAGCTCAAAAAATCATCGCAAAAATTAGTGCATTAAAGTACGAATTATTGCAACATCCACCCTTCGCCAGATTTAACACCCTCCGACTGCTGGCTGTTCTCGCATGTCAAAAAATTCAGGTGTGGAAAAAGATTTTCATCGAACGAAGCCGTGGAAACGTATTTCGACAGCCTTCCGGATTTTCATTTCAGGGATGGAATCCATAAATTAAAATATCACTGGAACAAGGGTATTGAAGTTCAAGGATGCTATATTATATAACTTATTGAACATCCTGGTATATATTTGAATCGTTTGAAATTGTTCTACAACGTCTGATCAAAATTATCTATCAATAGACGACTTTCACGAAATTTATCTGTAAGTGGTATGTCCATGTTCAACAAACAATTGTCAATATTGTTTCATCTAATAAAGCCGATCGACGCATTGTTTTGGAGTTAAATCACATTTTAAAATCAATTCGAAAATTTTCACGCCAAAGTTCTATTTTTACACAAAATGAATTACAGGTTAGAAATGTCAAATTTTACGAATATTACATTCAATAAAAGAGGGCACCACTTAAACTATTAAATCTCAGTGATATTCCGAACAGACCTTGTAATCCTAACCATTACAAGGGCTGCTGGACGTATTAATAAATAGCGGGTTAGCGCAAAAGCTAAATGCGGTGTTATCCCTCACTGAATTCTGAATCGAAAATCTTTTTTAATACTGCTTTTCCGTAAACGTTTTCTTTTTGACTTCAAAGTTTGTTTATAACGTTTCTTCATTAATATTCTTCCACTAAAAACATATTTGGCAACATCGTATAACAAAAAAAAATGTTTTCGAAGATTGAAATTCAATATTAGGGCACCCATTATACTGTAGAATGCGAGTACAGTGTTGCCAAATGTATGCTTTCTTTTAATGGTTCCTAAAAACATTTTAACGTATTCTTTTTCTTTCTAATATGTTGGTCGTTTTATGTTAACTATAAATTTGATTCTTTTATGTTTAGGTTTCTTTTCTAATCACTAGAGGAAATAAAACATTTAATTCATATTTAACGTTTTAGTGGATTTAGTTACCGTTTTCTTTTTTTCCTTCCAACCTATAAAACACCGATTTTTTTATATAAATAATTGATAGAATTTTTTTAACATTTATATGTATATGTATGTATGTATGTATACGTTGTTTCACGGTGACTACCATTAGAATATTTTTGAGAAACTATTTTGATTCAAATTTTGAATATTTGTGCAATCATGTTTTCGGTCATGCCTTTCTCAAATAAGGTAATGGCACTCATGTAACAGGCCTAATTATACAGGAAGTTGCGGTTATTTTCCCCAATTTAAATTAAACACTTGCATATTATTGTAATTTAGAGTTGTACGTAAAATTTTAGGTGGAATTTTATAAAGTTTGTTTACCTATTCCTAAAATTAATTGTTTACGAAATAAGTTAACTAAACTTGGCATTAAATTTTCACCTCCCTGTATACAATTATGCCACTTTGAAAGTATAGGTGGAAAGCTTAGAGATCTAGCAATTTGATCTGTTGATATTGCAGTTCAGCCTTTCTTACTATACAATACACATGGTTCTAAGCTGGTTAGATATTTCGAAAACAGTAATTTTATGAATAGCGAACTGTAACATGAGTGCCATTACCTTATTCCTGAATAGGACATGCCCCGAAAACACTATTGTCCAATTTTACAAAATTGAAATTGTAGTCTCTGAAATATTCTAATGCGTGGTCAGCGGGAGACACCCTGTATTTGCACAATATATTTTTAATGAAAATTATCAGTTCGCAAACATACAAACATTAACTAAATTATGCAGTATTGTATTTCTGCGCGTTTATTGTATCTTGTATATTTTCAAATTGACATTTTTTCCACAAAATATATTTACATACAAATGTTAAACAAAAATTATATACTTTATGAAAAAAGAAACAATGTATTGTCAGTTGAAGGGGAAAAAAAAGAAACAATAATTAAATGAAATAATTTGAAATAGAAAAAAATCCCCTGAAAGATGATTAAATATATATTAAATGCTTCATTATCCCTAATGATCGGGAAAAAAGTACAAATACAAAAGGATAAAATTTATAGCCGACACTTTTTGGATTCAGAACCCAACAAAGATAGCAGCGACAAACATCATTAATTTATTTTGTAATATTAAAGTGTTTATTAGATCCGACAAAAATGAAAAAGTGGGACCAAGATATTTGCCACGAGGTTTATTACTACTACAAGTGTCAACTCGTAAGTCCTGCTTTATTTAATATCTATATCTACGATCTACATCTATTAGTAAATTACCAAATTATCATCGTTCAGTATACAAATGACTTATTCCAAAAGACGGTGAATATCTGGCACAAATTTGTTTCCAGTTGCGACACTGTGATTAACAATCTGCTGATGATGACAAGTTAGTTGTCGAAATGCGTATACATAATATGTAGAAAGGGGTTTATTCACCTTTTTTGATTAAGTTAGGACGTATTTAAAAATTTCATAGCCAACTTTGAGGTGGGTTTCTTTTTTTTTTGAACTCACGTTACTATAGGAGAACATAGAGTGATGGTTTGATACAACTGACGAAATAAAAATTACCCATATGTACTGCATATTTTTATTTACGTTTTTTTTGTATATTTTCACAGATCCTCGATTGCATTTTTAAAATTTCTTTAAAGATTCATTGTCAATTTTACAAACAACAAACACTCAAATGCCATCAAAAGATTACAACAATAACAATCGTTGGTGTTTCTTACAATGTTTCTTCAATAAAAATGGACAATAATATGCGGAAGATGAAGGGAGGGGGGGAAAACTGATTCGCCCGATCGATCACCGTATTGTATTATATGCTTACATTTGATAATTTCCTTTATGATAGATTATAAATCATTTTAAAAGTAAATATCATTATGCGATTATATTCTATTATTATTAATATTATATAGTAGTACCCAATCCGGTAACTAAGAAATTGTCCATTGATAATAATATTCAATGTATAAAAAAATAAAAGAAATAACAAATGCAACAGTAAAACAAAAGAAAAAAGAATTCTTAACATACACACATACAACAAAAAAAAATTATGACAATAATGAACAGATATTACGTGATGTTTTTATTTTTTTTTTTTAGTTATTGCACTAAAACCATCACTAACATTATTTATTACGTTACATTCAATAGATATTTAAAAATAAATTATTTTGAGCATGATTTGCAGAAGAATGCTCATCAAATTTATTAATAAATCCACCATTACATGTTTCAAGGGTATTAATTGGTATTCTTCGGTAATCAGCGCAACTTTTTATCCGCGTCATTGTTAGTATGACAAATGAAAATATTATTTTAAAATATTTCTAAAATACAATCATGCTTTGGTTAACGTTACCTCTGATAACGAAGTCTCGATATAACGAAATGTGCAATTTCAAGTCTAGTTTAACATAAAAAATATTCAAATTTTAGGCCGGCTAACGTCCAACAGTCAGCCGATTGGCGACTCATCACGTACCCCTGAGCTGTGAGTGTGTTTCTTACAAGTTTTGCATATATTCGTCTAATTTCTTTGGAAACTAAATATGGTACGTCTTTAAAGGAGCGGAGAAAATGTGGCAAATTCTTCAGGATAAAGTGCAATAAACTTTAACAATCATGGCAAGTCCAATCAGAAAAAAATAAAACGTACTCAGAATTGAACAGATGTTATATCTACAAAATAAATTCGCTTAAGAGTTGAATTTTAAAAACAAAAAAGTCGAGGAAAATGTTAAGTTTGTGGAGGACTGATTCAAAAAAGCATTATTTTTGTTCAATCTCTTAAAATACAAACAAATTGACGAAATTACGAAAACTATTAGAGTTTCTAATAGTAGCTTCGAAGACTTTCAAAGCGAGATAAACTTTAACAAGTACAGCTAGTCCAATGAGAAAAAATAAAACGTTCCACTCAAAAATGTATGGATATTACACCTGCGAACTTAATTCGCTGTTATTGTTGTTGAAGTTGCAAATAAGTTTACAGAAACACGAAACACTAAAGGAAATATTTGAATGTGAAAATTTCCTTTCAAATTTGGCGTTCAACATTGATAAAAGTGGTTTGTTCTGATAAAAAAAAAACCTTTATTTCTATTGACGAAATATCAGCTACCGGGTTCAAAATAATCAAAGACCCTTTAACGATACTCTTTGGATCAAGCGTTATCATCTGTTTACTATTCAGAAATTTTGAGGGTATTATTAAAATGTAAGATAAAAACGAATTTACCTGTAATATACAAAGCAAATAGAAAAGATTGGATTACTAAGGAGTTATTTACTAACTGGTTTGGTAACCACATTCGTCCTAAAGAATAAAAAACTGTTTTACTGGTAAACAATCCTACGGGACATTCTACTGTTTTTAACATGGTGCATACACGCGTTCTTGACGATTTCTTCTAGCCAACGCAAATTTCCCGATTCAACTATTGTTGAGTAATAGCATTACTTATAACTTATTATCTGCGAAGAATCTTAATAAGGATAATAAGGAAATAATGGTTAAAACATTTTGGTAGAACTACATCATGGAGTTTGGGGCAGAATATGGTCCAAAGTTGTACTAGAAAAAAATAACGTTCAAAAAAATGATGGTTCAATCAATTGATTTTGAAAATGTCGATGGGGAGAATGTTGAAAATTTAAAAATTGTATCAGTAACGAAGACGAAGTTAAAGAAGTTCGTGTCCACAAATGACATTGAAAATTGTTTTACATTTTTTTAGGGAAAATGTTTCGGATTTAGAGTTTTAAATGCAAAAACTTCGTTTAGGCAATTGTTAATGAAGTGTAACAACAATCAACTTTAAGATACTTATTAAAATGCGATCTCGCTTTGTATAGAACCTATTTATTTAATAAACTTTCCTTTGTTTGTTCCTGCATATTCTTTATCCAGGAATGTATCCTTTGGCCACAGGATTTTTACCTTTGCAAATGAAGTGTCATTTAATGAGGTAATGTAAACTATTTCTTAATCGAAGTATGACTTGTTATTGTAACTACATCTACAGCAAACGATTAGAACTGTATAAAAAGCTTATTTTCTTTACATAAGAACGTATCTTTATTGTTGCACTAATCCATTATTTTTGTTTCTGAAAACAAAGTTTCAGTTAACCTTTAAGTAATATCTGATTTGTTAATCGAGGGACAACTATGTCTGTGACTGTAATGAAATCATCATTAAAGAATTCATGAATTAAAACTGGATAAAAACAAATTTAACGTTACATGAAATATCAAATTATACACAACATCCCTTGAAAATCATGAGGGTGGATTTAATAAATATCCATAAAAGCATAAAAGATGTTCCGTTTGAGTCATTCTGATATCTAGTAAAGACAAATAATCTATTAGTACATGACTATATCACTGATATATTTTTTTATTCTTTTTTTTTTTCTTTTTAGTATTTATATTGCCTCATATCAATCTAAGTATCCTAATATTACTTCAACTTTTCCTTTATAAAGACATACATTTAAATATAACACGAGGCATACCATTCGTTCATGATAAGGGAGCTATTCAATAGTTCATTCTATGCACATATAATAATGATTATGCACTAGTCAAGTTTCTTGTCACATAACTCGAATAATAATTACTAGAAAAAAAGCTCATTCGCCTAAGTGAAATTATAACAGCTCCCACAAACTTTCTTAAATTTACCCCAAGTGATATATATTTTCAGATCGATATATTGCTATTTTTATTAAAAGACTTATCACTCTAAGGTGAACGATGAGATAATATTTAAATTATAATTTGAGTCCACTACGAAACAGATAATGATCATTTTTCAAGTGTGAATACGGTTACACCAAAAATTAAATGGAATGGCTATGCTAACATGCATCGATCGAAAATTTTTACAAAGAAAAAGTTAAAATTCATACTTCTAACATGATGTTTCACAATAGAACTCAATAAAAATATGATCTAAGAAAAACATAATCTATTTTTTGTTCATTTCATAACTGTTTTAAATTATTACTTTTCTTCGGATAATATTACAATTTACTGTAGGGGAATTTTAGACCAAATTATACTGTAAATATTCTTCATTTGAATTATCAAAGTTCTGCTATGGTCCAATTCCGGGGTAGACATTTTAAAAATAAATACTTTGTATTTTTACATTAAAACTTTACGAACCAAATACTATTTCATTTCGTTAACTATACTTACACAAAAACTAACTAAATGCACACACATCAAAACTGTTCCTAATTATTACTTTGTATAAAGATCGTGTAAATACCAAAATAAATCAGTACTCGTTTTTAATTACAAAATGTCTGTATGTACGTGAAATATATGCAAAACAACTGTAGGTGTCCAAAGTCTATCTAATTCATATATTAAGCTCTATTTATTATAATGCAACTAAATCAAACATCATTCAACGCTTCGAGGGGAGTACATCAAAATATTAGTTCGAATAATATTTAGTAGCAAATGTAATACTTATAACTCAGTTCCTTTAATATACGAATATTAAGAATATAATTGTTTTTTTTTTTTTTTTGTTAAATATTGTTGGAGACTGTGATCAATTGAGTGAATCAAAAAAATACATCAATGTTCGTACTCTGTATAAGTATTTCGACAATCAAGTTGTCATCATCAGTAGGTAATTAATCAGTGTCCCACATGGGCCCGCAGTAAAACTCGACCAGAAAAAATCCGTACACAGTGGTACTTTTGGTGTTTGGTAAAATACACAAAAGCAGATTCATACCAGATATTCACCGTCAAAGCTGAACGTACACTGTGTGTGGCTTGTCCGCCTCGGTACTCACTTACCGACCTTTTTTAACGGACGTATCTCCCAGGAACTCAAATATGCAAGAATATGTTATCGGACCTTTTCGTTTAACACATGGCTTTAACAATAAATATGCTCTCGTAAAACTCTATAATTCGCGGTAATTGTTTATATTTTTTGTTACATGTAGGCAATCCGCGGTTACACTATGATTATTTTCATAGATCCCGAATCAGAAAATCGGGATATATGAAATAAATTGCCGAGATTATGACAAAATACACATAGGTAAAGTGAAACGTTCAATAAGAACCCGATATAAAGAACATATCTTGGACATTCAGTTTAATCGGCCAGAGAATTCCAGTTTAGAGAAAAATGTACTAGAAAATAATCAGAGTGTAACTGCGGATTGTCTATATTTAATAAAAAATATAAACAATTACTGTAAATTGGATAGTCATGAGCGTACATTAATAGTGAAAAATAAGAACCGTGCGGTCAATGCTGATAAAGGTTCGTTACCATATTCTAGCCTCTGTGAGCTCCTGGAAGACACGACCGTTTAGAAAAGGTCCATACATGATTGCCGATGCGTACATTTGTGCAAGTGCTTTAAGACTAAGAAATATTGACTTACAGGTGTCTTATGAACTTGGTTTTACCGGATGAGAGTGCAAAATTCTTTGTGTATGAGCATTCCCGTGGATTCAGGTGATAAGTAATCTGCCGATGACAACTTATTTGTCGGAATACGTATATAGAGTACGAACATTGATGTGGTAAGGGTTTTTCGCCTTTTTTGATTAATGTGTATTTTTTGTTTGTACAGAAATTTAATCTTATTAATGATACTATATTGTGTGACATGAAATAATAAAAAAATATTGATTTAACTTTAACTACACGTGGAACATATACGAAGAAATGTTATTAAAGAAACTTAGGCCATAAAATTCTTCTTAGTTCTTTTCACTAGTATTTTTATTGATATCAATCATGTAATAACAGTATCTTCTTTATGCAAAACAGAATATTTATATTAAGAAAAGATATATCCATCTTTGGACAAGCAAATGGTAATGAATTAGAAATTGCATGGCTACCAAGAATTTGCTTTGAAAGGACGATATAAAATTATAAGTAATATTAAAATGGTAGCAAATGAACCATCTCTTATTGATAAAGAAAAATTTTATGTTTCACATATGAAAAATGTTTAAGAAACGAACTATATTAATGACTCATCTATGTATATACTTTAGTCAAGTGGTTAGAATTGTTAAAGTAAATGTGGAATTTAAAAAAAAAAAAAATTTCGACACTCAAGCCTTTTAAAAGTTACACCCTAATTTCAAAACTACATTTCTTTCTAAAAGTAAATTTTGCTGGAGACTGATTAATTGAATTAATCAAAAAAAAGGTAAAATACCCCTTACAACATAAACATTCGTATTCTGTATACGTATTTCGATAAATAAGTTGTCATCATCAGCAGAAATTAATCATAGCTTCGCACCTTTGTTCGCGATAAAACTCACGCAGAGAATTCCGCGCACTACTTTCCACAGAAACCAAATACACAATATAGTGTGTGTTTAGTTTTTTCGGACCAAATACATACAGTGTGTATTTGGTCTTCGTGTAAAGTAATTCGCGGAATTTTCTGTGAGCTTTACTTCATTCATTCATTGTCTGCTGATGATAACAACTTAGTTGTCAAAATACTTATTCAGAAAACGAACACTGATGTGGTAAAGGGTGATTACCCAAAAGTCCCGATCTTAATCGAATAGAGAAACTTTGAAACGAATTAGACGGAATAAAAAAAAGCTGTTCTACGTCGCAACATGAACTTTGGTTGACGTTGGAGAAAGAGAATGGAATACGATTCGACAAGGTGCCTTACACAAATTGTGTGTGTGTGTAAATAAAATTGTACATTTTTAAACCAATAAATAAGAATTTCACTCAAAATTTGTTTGTATTATTTATCTGTATTCACTTCTTACTTAAATAAGCAAGTGATCAAATTTCTATGACCGGTAGTGTATATAGATCAGTATTATTAATGATTTTCTATTTAATTTGCTTTTAGAAACTGGAACGATCTATGCTTAATAGGTGTTCGATACTATTTGTGCTATTTAATAAACACACCTTGATAATAATATAGGAAGTAAAACGTTAGTGTTATAGTAATTTCTCTACAAGACCATTGCGCATCTTTCTCTGAAGTCGTTAAAAAGTCTTTCGTGTTCAAAGTAGAATTGTAAATTCTCTTTCTCACTTATTAATCTATTACAATCGAGAAATAATTAAAATGATTTATGACAATACTTTAACTATTGGTTATGTTAATTTTTTTTTGAATTAAACTTTTTTAATCGATTACAAGATTACAATAATAATATTGCTCAAATATTATTCCAGCTGTATCTCGAGAATGGTGCCTTTGGACATTTATGTTATGATGAACTCTTTTCATGGTTTCGTATAAGAATTTCAGTTTTGAAACACCAATTGGATTGGGCAACACCTCGCATAACTTTGATTATTACAAAATTTCTTGTCATAATTTATAGTTTTCGTATGTCGACAGACAACTAAACTGTCACTTAATAAAGTAAATAAAATTAATTAAATGAAGAACGACATACATGTTTAAAAACATCAAACGATCAAATAATATTGGAAAGGGAATTAATGGTATTGCTTAATTATTATTGCAGCTGTATCTCGAGAGTAGTACTTTTGGACATTTATGTCACAATTAACCCTTTTCATGCTTTCGTATAAGAATTTCACTTTTAAAACATTTTCATTGGAATGAGCGATACCTTATATGAGGTATCATTTAGATTATTTCAAAATTTACTATTTCTTGTCAAAATTTATAGTTTTTGTATGTCGACAACTAAATAATCACTTAATAAAGTAAATAAAATTAATTAAATAAACAATGACATACATGTTTAAAAACAGCAAGCGGTCAAATCATCTTATGAAAGGAACTTAATTGTTGCGCACTTCATTCATAAGGTAGTTATAAATTTTCGATTTACTTCTTTTTACTGTATCTATCCTTTAACTCCCATTATGTTCTGGAATTCATATAATTTTGAGTAATCTATCCTTTGGTCTATCATATTGTTTTAGAATATCTATAAATCTTACAGAGTCCAAATTTGTTTAGATACAAATCGATTGATTTGTTCAATGTAATATTTATAAGATTAAGATATTTATAAGATGGTTTTCGACAATGGAAAGATAATCTAATAATTAAAATATACACGATTTATCAAAGAATAGACTAGCATATTATAAAAAATAATTAGAATATAAAGCTCGTAACAGTAAAACAAATTTATTTTCCATTCCGAGAATTTAACTTTTTTAATAACATATCTACGTGCTTTCCAGGTTACGATAATGAGATATTGCTTAACTTTTATTGCAGTTGTTTCTCTCTCTCTCGAGTGGAGCTTTTGGCCATTTATGTTTCGATGAACCCTTTTCATGGTTTCGTTTAAGAATTTCACTTTTGAAACACTTTAATTGGGTTGATCGACACCTCATGTGAGGTGTTGCTTTGTTCATTACAAAATTTACTACTTCTTGTCATAATTTATAGTTTTTGTATGTTGACAGACAACCAAACAGTCACCTAATAAAGTAGATAAAATTAATTAAATAAAAATGACATCTATGTTTAAAAAACAGCAAACGATCAAATCACCTTATGAAAAGAACTTAATTGTTGCACACTCCATTCATAAAGTAGCTATAAATATTCAGTTTATTTTTTTTTATTTATTTAAACTTATTATTTTATAATGCTAACTCCCATATTCTGGGATTAATATAATTATGAGTAATTTGTCGATTGGTCTATCATATTTTGTATTACTTTAGATTTCCTATAAAACTTACAGAGTTCTATCCTATTTTGATATAAATCAATGGATTTGTTCGATTATAAAAAGTAATATTTATAACAAGATGGTTTTCGACCATGAAAAGATAATCTAATAATTAAAGTACACAAAAATTTATCAAACAGTAGCCTAAGACGTTATAACAAATGATTAGAATATAAAGTTCATGAAAGTAAAGCAAATTTATCTTCTATTCTGAGAATTACGCACTTAATAGATAGAGCTTAGAAAATGAAACTAAATAGACTATCACATATATAAAATAATAGTTGGTCTAAAATACTTGCACACAAATTGTATATATATATATATAAGTGGTAAATACACATGATGTATATATGTCAGAGATTGCTTCGGATGTTTGAGATGTACCGACATTAAGTCTGTCATAATAACAAATTTCTCCTTTAACGAAATCATAGATATCTAATCGGCTTAATTAATTAAATATACATAAATTATTCTTTATATAATAATTAGCTATTTCATTATATGTCATTTTACTGCTCTACCAAAATGTGTATCCGCCATCTGAAGCGCCCGTTAAGAATGATCCCTTCTTTTGACCTAAAGCGACCTGATGTCCGGCCATGGCCGCCAACTGAGCTGTGTTCGGTGGTACACCGGGTGGAGCCGGCGGTATTACAGGTTGTGCGAGCCCGTCGAATCTAGCACCACCATCAAAACCATTCTGCAATTTAACATTTTGTTAAAAATTATTAGACACAACGCAATAAATAGAGACACATCTTAATTTAATATTAATTTTGAACAAATTTACACTAATTTCCTAGACGAACGTAGTAGAGCGATCAATTTTTGTCAGCGCGACAGGATAGGATCCATTCTACTATGTAAAAATGTATCAGCGAATATAGCATATAACCGACTGAGCAGAGGGAATACTATCGATCGGCCTTGGATGAGTAATATACCGTATGTTTGTCAACTTGCGGTTCTAGGCGATAAATTGTTCAATTGGCCGACTGTAAGTCACGCTTCGTACCACTAACAGCGACCGCCTGGAGCATTTGCCATAGAGCAATTGTTTGATAATCCCCACTAGAGGAAAGGAGTAGGAATTCACGTACACGTCCTTTGACGCATCCATGATTCAGAACTTACTAAGTGTTAGCGACGGTAACTAGTATTCAACGCCAATATAACGATGTAATACTCGAATACAAGTATTTCGTGTAGTTCGTTACAATTTATTTTAATTTGACTAAATTGAAAACATGTACTTTACAGTATCCCCTGCTGTAAAGAGCGATAAGCTAACGGTAATGTAAATGAGATTCAGGTATCCAGGCTGAAGATACGCAGGGGTGTGTTTTGTAATATACGTGCAATTATATATATATATATATATATATATATATATATATATATATATAAATTAAACATGAATTCATATAATTCATAAATTAAAAGATCACTGGAATAAGTGTATTGAAGTTCAGGCAGGCTATATCGAATAATAAAATATATTTCAAACCATAAAATCGTGTTTTTCTTATCTAACGACAAAACTTATTGAGCAACCTGGTATATGCATACGTACATTTAGAATGGATTCATTTTATATTTCAGCGTTTATGTATTTTAACATATTAAGAACTCATATAAGTATGGGTTCTTAATAAGTCAATTGAAGAAACTATACTAAAATGTAGCTGCAACTGTATGCTACAATTAGGTTAACAGAATATTCCACTCACCTAACCATTTCCCTACCACTACGCGTAAACGTGAGCACGTCAAACTTATGTGATAACCCAATATTTATTCATACTACGAGGGTAGCCGTTTATATTTCGGGAACTGGCGACACAGTTAGCGTTGCCTCCGATCTGATGATTGCATCGTAAAGTTAGTTATTTTTGACAATATATTTATCCTGAGTTTTATTATCCAGTCGCTATTTCTATTGTTGACGGTAACTTGAAAGTTTTATGTCAGCGAAAAATGGAATTAACTTAATTTTCATGCAATTATTTTTCATAACTTTCAGCATTGATTATCTCAACAAGAATGCATCGACGACATTAATGCAGTGTCTGAATTAATATTGCAAGACCGTCATGTGACATACCGTGAGATCGAGGCATCTCTAGGTATAAGTAACATAAGCGAGCATAAGATCCTGCATGAACATTTAGCCGTTAAGAAGCTTGGGTACCACATAATTTGAAAAGCGCTCAAAAAAGGACTCGTGTCGATTGGTACCAAGAAATGCACAAAAAATACAATGGCGGTGCTTTAAAGAACATTTATAAAGTCGTCGTATTCCAAGATGAGCCAAAACCAACAAAAGTTGTTCGCGCTCGAAGCACATCGAAACAAATGATCGCCTGTTTTTTCGGAAACACCGGTCACATTGCAACCGTGCCAAAATTTTTTGAAGAAATAAGGAAAACAAACCGAAAACGACAGATTATTCTCCATCATGACAATGCGAGCTCTCACAGGTCGGTTCAAATAAGTGAATATTTGACCGGGCAAAACATTGAATTAATGAGCCATCCGCCGTACAGCCCTGATCTAGCACCCTGTGGTTTCTTTTTGTTCCCACACGTGAAGAATAAACTTCGTGGTCAACGGTGTTCTACGTCGGAAGAGGCAGTTCGGGCATTCAAAACTCATATTTTGGAGATACCGCCTTGACAGTGGCAGCAATGCTTTTCGGATTGGTTTCAACGAATGCAAAAGTGCATTGAGTATCAAGGAGAATATTTTGAAAAGCAATAAAACTATTTTCGATAATAAAATTTTTTTTGCTTGCTATTCCCGAAATACAAACGGCTATCCCCGTACTATATTTAATGCTACTTGAATTTTCATTTAGTGTGTCGAAAAATATATTCTATTCACTCAGTGTGTCGCAAAGTAAAAAAAAGTTTGACTGTCACTAATTTACGGTGTAACATTATATTTTCGTCAAAGTTAGGTCGTACATACAATCTGTATGTTTCTAATAACTGCAGATAGATGTCATTGCTTATCCTATATTTAACGTAAACAAAAACACGGATAAAAATCGGTGAGGTGTCTCAAATCTTTTAATAAACGAAGCTTACATAAACACAAAGCTTACCGGTATCATTATAGTTGGTCGTAATTGTGCTGGTTGCATAGCATATGAATATGCTCCTAAAGTAGGATAGAACTGCATCGGAGCATATGTTGGATAGCCGATGTACGAAGGATACCCAGTGGCATACATCGATGCTCCTGGTGGATATATCTGTAAGAACAATTAATATTAGAAACAGTATCCGTAACTAGTTTGCACGATTAATCATACGGGCTGACCGACAATTGCCGGATGAGTCAAAGCTTGATCATAAGTTGGTGGAGGTCCCTGGGGATAAATCTGCGCCTGACCGGGTATCATGTACGGTGTAGCTCCGGGGATTCCAGGCATTACTGCTGAAACAATGAAGAATAGTATACGGATATTATCTAAATAGCTATTTTTGCGTTGGGTGTCCACGTTCCTAGCTATGTCTTGTAATTACCCAATAAGATTAGCAATAATTTAATTCAAGTAATTTGATTTCGCTTTCTAATGCAATTAGAATTTAAATCTGGAAAAAAGAACAGAGGCTGCGAGTCACAAAACACATGAACAAAGTTGACACTAAAGCATTCAGAAGAATGCCTCCGCTCGAAAAATCCTATAGTGGGAACGAAAGACTTAAAAGCAAGCATGAGAACAGACTTGAAACCTTGATCGACATTAAAGATTTAAGGAGTTTGGTAGTTTTTGCTCTAAGACCTCGAGCATTTTGATAAAAAATGTTAACAGTTCTGTTACCTACACTAATTGTGTTGAACTGTCTTAGTTCCCAGAAATTGTTGATGGGACACTGCGGAATATCTTTTACATATTTTAATCTAATATTTGCCTCCCAAACAGCTTTACAAGCTTTCAATTCCTGCCTAAATCTGCAAGCTGGTGAGGAGTTCTATTCTTAGAAACTGCTACCATTTCATACCTTATTAATTATTTAAGAAAAAATCACAATTAACATTTCGTCAAGGACAACCAAAGCTAACATAGAATATAAATATTAGTTTAATAACAATTAAACGCAGATTACGTGAACATGATAACTTATCTAAGCATGATTATTAAATCCGTTATTGTCCAATAAATATTGATAGGTTGCGCGTGATCTGGGCACAAGAAAATTCAAGTAGAGATTAGTCTGTTTACAGAAGGATAATCTTTCTGGATCTAGTCACCTGGATGAAAAGCATGGTCAACAGGCAAAGAACGTACCACACAGTGCATAGTAAAACGCCCTGTGAAGGTTCATATCTGGGGTTGCTCTAATACGCTTTTCTTATGTTTGGAATTTCAACTTTGTGTGCGAAAAGAATGGTAAAATTGTACAAAAAAAAAAGCCAAAATAAGTAAAGGTGTGGTTTAAAGTGTTGGATATCACAAGAAAACAATGATACAGAACTTCGAAGTAAACTGTGCAAGGAATGGCAGGCTGTAAATGGTACAACAATGAATTAATTTTTGCTGTCCACAGATGCAAATCCAATTGAAAATATTTGGGCATTTACGAAGCAGAAACTCCAAGGGAAACTTGTATATAAAATTCTCTCAGTAACAATAACATATTAAATATTAGTGCATTAGCATAAAAGATGTACTTTGTAATAATATATCTCTTTTGCCTACCTGCCCCCTTTTTTATAGAATTATTAGCTTACGTTTTTTATTATACGGATTCTACCTGTACATACTTTAATGTGTTTTTTAGATAGCGGAAAACTTTAAATTGAAATACAATACAGAACACATATGATTTCGGGGATGCGGCGACCGCAGTTGACGCGTTCATGTCGTAATCTAGAGCTCCAATATTCACACACTTTTCGCAGTAAATCGGGCGATAATGCGTCGAATGTTGGCTCCCAAGTGCTCAATTGTTTCAGGTTTATCGGCTTAGACATGCGACTTTATATATCCCCTGAGAAAATAATCTAATGGCGTCAAATAGCACGAACGAGGTGGCCAATTACCAGGTCCATTTGAAATTAATCATTCGTCAAATATTTCTTTCAATAAATTGATTGTATCGCATGCTGTGTGGCATGTGGCGCTGTCCTGCTGAAACCACATGTCTGCAACAATAATGTTTTGCAATTGAGGCATGAAAAAGTTAGTAAGCATATCTCTGGACCGCTCACGATTGAGTGTAACGTTCTGACCATCATCATTTTTGAGGGCATATCGATGACGTCTTACAGGATGCGTATTATCACTTAGAGTGAGCATATTGCGCAAACGATCCATAGTTTATCGAGTTAATCGCTCTGATGAACGATTATGAGCACCATAAAATGCACGCAATACCCGCTGAGTTCGCGAATTGAACTATGTTTTTCAAAATAAATAAACGTTGCTCCGACGTGACTGCTAATGATTAATTGCCAAACCATTAACTCCAAAAGTAACTTCAAAACAACCGAGAACTGTCAAAGAAAACAGTATTGCCAATTCAAAGTTCTCCGCCTCCAAAAAAAAACACTTTTTAAAATATCAAAAAGTAATTCGTAACATTTTTAATAATATTGGAAGACTTTTTCACTCTTTAGTCACTCTATAAGTCACAAGATAAGCAAAGACACTTGTATTGAATTTGCTAGAGAATTTTATATACTTTGCTTGTTTATCCCAATTTTATAAAATAAATAAATAAATGAAAACACATTATTGTAAAATACATTTTGCAACAAAATACGTCTTGCAAATTTGAGAGTAAAAGTATATTCTAAGTTTTATTAAATAATTCCAAAATTCTATATACAATATTGCATATAAATAATTAATCATGATACATAATTTCTTTTTATAAAGTTGAACCACAAGTTTCCTGTTTTCTTCACGTGGTATTCTGAATAGTTTGTAACCTTTCTCAGACATACTTTTGTATGAAAGTACGACACAAGAAGCCATTTTGAATCAATAATTTATGAAGATTTATAATATCGGCGAACAGATGCTTCAAAGATAGCCATTTTTGCTGCAAAATGTTTAATATGGTATGTAGGGCCCCATAGGTCGCGTTACTTTAGTAATCTAGGGACCTTGGCGTCATCCAGTGATGATCGTGACGCCATATTATTATATATACTTTCGTTAAATGTTTGATCTTAGATCTTTGTAGTGAAATTTTATGCGCCAATTTATCGCCGCAGATGAAATTTGGGTTCATCATTATACGCCCAAAACAAAACAATCTAAACAGTTTAATACAGTGGTTTCCAGCCCAAAAGAAGGTAATGGTTGTTCCATCTGCAAAAAAGATAATCGTTCCCATTCCAAACGATCTAAACAGTGGCGGCATAGTGGTTTTTCTCCCAAAACAAAGGCAATGGCTGCTGCATCTGCAGGAATGCCAAAGGTAGAAGATATTTTTCTTGTTCACTTTCTTCCAAAAGGCAAAAAAATTAATGCAAAGCGTTCTAGTTTACGCGTTCTGCAGATCGGTAAAGAAGATTCCATCGGATTCGCGCCATCTCCGGAGTAGACGAAGTACTTATCGAACTATCTTCATACACCATTTCGTTGTAGTTTTTAATTAAGATAATAAAAAAACATACGAATAAAATTACGTATTAAACATCCAAAAAATGTGATAATTTAAGTAAATTATCAACACAAAATATAAATTATAAATTATACAGAGTGTAAACGAAATGCACCGACATATTTTAATATGTAACAGCTGCAATAATATTAAGAATAAAATGCTAATCCGCAAAAGCTCCATCACGCACGAGATCAAAGAAAAAAATTATTTAATACCCGTGACTCGATCTGACTGATAAATTTAGTATTCCTTTATAACTGCAGCTCTACTCCTACTGAAGCGTAGTGATGGAAATTGTATATGTGATGATGCATACTGTAAGTCAGAAGTTAGTTTGTTATCAACTTCTTCAGATAAATTAAAAATAACAGAACAGCTGACACACAAAAAATTTTCGTGATTTTAAATAATTTACAAACTTACATTATATTACTGAAATGCGAAAGCCAATTCTTTGTGAACGTGAATTGAATCGACAACATATACCTTTTATGTATTTATATTCAATCTGAATACAGGGCCGTATTTGAAAATTTATGTTCCTAAATTTACGCGAAAAGATTTCGTTAAATTAAAAATGTTTGTAATTTGAATTGCTGTCTTATGTATCCATTATAATATTAACGTGCATCGGAGAATATCGTTTACACCCTGTATAATATAACGTAATGAGAAAGCTAATTTTATAATTTGTTTGCCCATCTGTTTATTTGTGTAAAAAGCTTCATTGAATATTCAAAGTTCTTTTTAGTGCTTTTAATTTCTAATACTTGAGGTAAACACTAAATTAGATTGCGAAATCATTAACTTAGAGATAATCCAATCATATTTTTATACTTAAATTAAGATTTAGCATATTCTAAAATTAATAATATAAAGTCCTTTTTTGATAAAGTACAGGTATTGTTATAAATTTACATATTTAAGACAGGTCATCGCAATAATAAGACAGATATATACAGTGGCGATCATTAGAATAAGTGCATTCGAAATATTTTTGAATGTACTTACGTACGGAAGGATAGATGCGGTTATAAATAAATAATGTATGTAATTCTAACGTAGGAAAAGATTTAAAAATTTATTTACACACATCTCAGTTAACAATCCAGCTTTGTGAGGCATCTTTGCGTCTCTGGCATGACGCAAGCTATCGGCAATATCTGCATGCGTTCGCCTCCGGGATTGTTCAACTTTAGCCATGACATGAGCGAAAGATTGTAACATTGAAAAACAATAAAAATGTGTGAGCCAAGAAATTTTCTTATCTTAATTTGGTTCATCAGTTAATTGCTGGATATATATATTTGACAGTCACCTGCGATTATCTATATGTAAACCCGATTACTTTAAAACTCGGTTTAATTTTTGTTGTTACTTTGTACCAAACTTTGTAAACTGACTTAGTAAAGTTCTTGTAATATATAATCCAAATAGTATAGACTGTTTTACTTTTAAATTATTCCACCGTTGTCTACCGTGCCTGTTTTTCTGCCGATTTACTTTGAATAAAGAGTTAATCTATTATATTCGGTGTTCTGTTTTAGTAAACATCTTTACGGCAAATCTCAGGCAGCTTAGTGGATTAGTAGAGCTACGATCTGCTAAGAGACATTACGTGTGCCATTATTTGTTCTTGGCGCCCTTTCATTTTAATATTAATCTCCGATTATTTAGATTTGTGCTGGCCATCGCTGTGTTGCTGTCCAAATAAACTAAGGCTCTCCGAGTCGACCTTTTGCGCACCCGTAGCACTGACGATATTTTTTGCGCTCAAAGTTCGTATACCCTTTTTTGTTTACCGATTGTTACCGAATATTTACGATGACTATAACAGTCATCGTAAATATTAGGTATGTATTTATTACGAACCTGATGTGCAGACAAATGTGACCCCTCTAGAAAATCAGATTCAATGGACATTTAAATAAAAACACATCGGAGTACGAAAAAAAATTAAACGTGATGAAAACCAGTCCGCTAATTTTGATAAGTAATAACTAAAAATTAATCAAGTTTACTTGTGATGTTAAAGTTGATGTCAATAAAAAACAAACAATATTTAGGTATCGCGAGCGTAAATGTTAATATCCTTCAAGTCTTCGCATTTAATCATTATTATCTAAAAGACTTACTGCCAATACATTATATGAACCTTGATTATATTCACTCAACATTAGGGCTACGAAATCGATTGGATATACGTTGTAATATATAAAATATTCTGAAACATTTACCTAATATTATCAAAGTGAATGAGCTAGGCTATACAGCTGTAGCGTTTGATATGCTTTCAATAGCGCTTTGCTAAGCGATGTTCGTCGCGATGAGAAAATGTTCTTATTCAAAGAAGACGACCGTTCCATATCTAGTGATAAAACATTTGCATAATTAAAATAGTCTGTAAATTTCTGCAAAGGATATTATGTGAAGTACTGTTGAGTTTTTCTATAAAATGTTTCTTCACGGCACTTAATGTATTCATGTGAGAGTGTACATTGTCCAGTATATGCGGTGATGATTAACGACAATAGGAGATTTTGTAATCTTTCTGTTGCTTCAATTATTCCTTTGTAACTGAATAGTCTGTAAATCTGCGCGCAGCTTTAACGATGTACTAAGATCGCACTCTATGATCGGATTATGTACATGTTCTACACGCAGGCGTCCCGGTGACTGGTTTCGTAACTCCACTCATCATTTGTTCGAATAGTTATAGATGGGAATAACTTGGATTCTTGACATAGTGTTGGTGGGTCTCTTCTTCCACATTAATGTAAAATAAAACACGTCAATTTTATTTAAAAAAAAACGTTTTGCAGTTCCGTTCTAATTAAATTTCGCATTTATGTGTAATGTGTTATTTAAAACATTTCCTTAGAGATGAAACGCGTAATATTTCGATTGGTCAATAAGAAACGAATCTGGAGTTCGACTACGTTCACAGGTCAAATTATTAAGTTTTTAAAGGAACAATGTTGAATAATAATAATTTCTTACAAGTTCAAGTAAATTCTTTTTCGTCATTTTCTTATCATGCTTCTATTTAAATTGTTTTAATTAATTTAATAAAAAAAAGCAATTTATTTAATTACACAAATTGTTTAATGATCGCCACTGTATACAAGACATAATACTGGAACTCAGAAATTCTTTGGAAATGTATCATAGTTTTAAATAAAACAATTATTGCACTTATGTTAGCGTTTTGCCTTCAAACTAGCAACTCATAACAAATAAAAAACAAACAAAACAAAACAAAATATTCTCAACATTATCTAAGTAAACATATTAGAAATCAAACCAGAAAAAAATATTTAGAAGATTAGATTCTTTTCTTAATTTTTATGTGTTGATAAGATTTAATATAACAACAGAAACAAAAGAAATTTAGCATATTTTATATGCATATGAAAGAAGAAAACTGCTAGTACGGAAACTAGTAGTGTAGTAAAATCTACGAATTTCAAATATCTTCCTTTCCTATAACATAGAATAGATTAAAATAAACAAATCAAGGACGTTGTCAAGAAAAGAGATATTCTTGAATAATTGTAACGCATTTGAACAAGTTCCAACTTAAGAAATTGGGAGATATGGAAAACAAAATGTGTAAAAGTTACGTATTTCTTAAAATAAAACAAGTTAATAGTGAAATCTATATCTATTTGGACAGCTAAGTTGTCATCTACAGTAAGAAAAAAAAACAACTGTTAAACTTGGACTAAAAATAAGCTTTTCAAAACACAAAGAACATCATTTCTCAATAGTAGTAACATTACACAATAAGTTATTTACCTTATTCTAAGAAGTTGATGCCTAATTGGATAGTAAATTATTATAATAAATCGTACATGTAGAACTGAAGAATTGATCAATTAATCAGAATTAATTACATTATTTCTAGAGTTACTTACATTTTAAATTCACTTTCGACGAATCGATGTTACATTGTGTTCTGTTTCTTAAATATGCTGTTTAGACCTTGGAAGAGATTAACACAACAATATGAATGATAACGAACAGTTTATCCGTGTGTTATTGCTGTAACGGCATAGTGAAATGTTTTGTGTGTTGCGAAATTTCTATCACAAAATCGAATCTTTTTTTTCGAATTGAGGAGTTACTGAAATTCACATATATATTACTGTGACAAAGTTTTATTTAGAATAGAAACGAGACGAGATGAAACAAAAGCAAATGAAATATTTATCTTCAATACATTAACTAAGTGCTGAGTAAATAGCGTGTTAGGTGTAAGACAAAAATGCGAAACTCCGAAGACGATCGTACAATAAACAACAGTCATGAAAACCTGTGTGTACATCGCATCCAACTTATAAACGGAACTATCAATCAATTTTTATAAAAGCTAACCTCCATATGGTGGCTGGGGGGCTGGCACAGGTGGATTTGCCTGTTGGGGTGCTGGCGTAAAAGCAGGTGCCGAAGTTGGTCCAGAAACACTCACTCCTACAACAATATAAGGTTAACTCGTCAGTATTCCAGGGGATCCACAACAAAAGGAAGACATTAATATGTATATATATAGATAACGTATATATATATATATATATATAAAATTGCAAAAAACATTGATCCAAAAAAATAACTAAAATTATAAATACTACAAATTTGACTTTGTACATAGATATCTAACGTAACAAATAAAATATTTTAAATTGAAAATTAAAAGAGAAAAAAAAACGCAATATATTAAATACTGTAATACACACTTAATGAGAAAAACAACGTGGGAAGATTTTAAAATCTCTTGTAAAAAAGATATTGTGTTTAAAAGAAAGAAAAAAAGAGAAAACATCGATTTTTCTTAATAATTGAAGAATGAATACTTCATAGTGAGAAAAATGTATTTTTTTTAAAATTTTTGATAACTTAATAATTCGATTGACAAACATAAAAATATAAGTAAATTAATGCAAATTTGTACGGTATTTTGCATGAATTTACATTTAAAAAATTGATTCTTTTCATCATGTATATACAAAATACTTATTTCTATGGTATAATTGTAAAATTTTGCCTTTTAACTTTTAATGTTTCTGTTCGGTAGTGTTCATGCAAGGAATTGATTCATTTTGTGTTTATGCGTCGACTTTTATTCTATTTTAAGAGATTCTATTTATATTGTTTGTATGTATGTATATATATACTTATATATAAAAGGAGGAAAAGGAACTAAAATTCTATTACAGAGAAAAGTTCACCGTTCATACCGCTATTTATTCTTTATACTTTTTTTTTGTTTAATTTCGAATATAACATTTTCGGACAATGAGATCGACTATTAAAATAGTATTTTAAGCGACAGCTTCCAAATTTTCCGTATTTATACGCACAATTTTAGCAGTAAAATAAAAAATAATACAAATTTTATTAAGGAAAAATTAGATTTATATTGAAAATATACAGTCACAGACATAAATTTGAATATTTTTAAAATTTTCTCTTTTGAAATTTATTCAAAATGAACGTTATTAGAAATTACGACAGTACCTTGTAACCAAATTAGGGCCACCCGGAGATTTTAAATATGTGTATATAGGTAAATTTTAATGGAAACTCTGGTTGATCGAATTAATTAAAAAAAGGTATATAACCCCTTTCCACAATCATGTTCGTACGAGGGAACGTTTTTATATTCGCGGAATGGGGGACAAGGGGTGGAAATAAAAAAAACAAATTATTTTTCTTTTTCAATATATTCACCTCCAAGACGGATACATTTTTCACATCTTTCAATTAATTTATTTATACCCTCATAAAAAAATGATTTCTCTTTATCTGCAAAATACGCCGAAATTACCTCCTTGACTTCATCATCGGCAGTAATTTTTTTACCCCGCAGCTCCTTTTTCATTTTCGGAAACAGGTAATAATCACTCGGGGCCAGGTCTGGGCTGTAGGGTGGATGATTCACAATTTCGAAGCCCACCTTATGCAGGGCAGCTAACGCAACGCGGCTCTTGTGAACGGGCGCGTTGTCGTGCAAAAGCAGAACACCTTTTGTCAATTTTCCCCGTCTTTTCTCTTTAATGGCTTCTTTTAGTCGCTCTAATATTGAAGCGTAATATTCTCCGGTTATAGAAACACCTTTATCTTTATAATCAATCAACAATATTCCTTCCGAGTCCCAAAATACCGTTGCCATGAGTTTCCCAGCGGATTGTGACACTTTAAATTTCTTGGGAGGTGCTGTGCCCTTTTTATGCCACTGCATGGAGTCTCGTTTGGACTCAGGTTCATAATGATGAACCCAAGTTTCGTCTCCAGTAACAATTCCACTCAATACACCATCCTTGTCTTCATTACAGAGGTCCAAAAATGCACGCGAACACTCTACGCGCTTTGTTTTTGCGGCGGCGTGAGCATTCTCGGCACCCATGTTGCGCTGACCTTAGACATGCCGAGATGATCGTGTAGGATTTTAAAAATTGTTGTATCGGATACTCCAACCATTTCTGCGAGTTGTTTCTTCTTTAGTCGAGCATCTTCGAGTACAATTTGTTCAACTTTTTGGATAAGTGCTGGCGTGGTCACCTCAATGCTCCTGCCCGGCCTCGGGTCGTCTTCAAGGGATTCCCTTCCTTGTTTAAATAAACTATGCCACTTGTACACCATGGTTTTTCCTGGACAAGAGTCGCCGTAAACCAATGACATCTCATTCATTATGGTCGCGACTGATTTTCCTTGCCTGGTAAGGAACTTTATAACGGCACGATATTCGATTTTTTCCATATTTCACTTATCACTCCTGATTATGTTACTTGGTTGACGATAGCTCAAAGACTAACTCTCTAATAACAATGAAACTTCGTATTTATACTAATCATGAGTCGCTGCACAGGCCACGCCCCCAATGCGCCTACTCACCCCTCTACAACCCGCTCATTCCGCGAATATAAAAACGGTGGTTGGATTTTCATGGTTAAAGTCTAGTACAGACGAAATTCTCGAAAGAATCGACGTCTCGACGTTTCGATGGTATCTCAATCATCTTCAGTTGTTTCGTAGTGAAGCGTTTTGCAGTTTCAGGCTGACGCTTCACTACGACACAACTTCTATCATTGAAACGTCGAGACGCCGATTCTTTCAAGAATATCTAACATCCCGGAGAGCCCGAGAATCTAATATTACCCTAGAAAATACCAAATTACTTATTCTAATATCTTCTCCATTGTGTTAGCAATAATTCTCGGTACCAGATATAAAATTTTAATTATCATAACCACCACCAAGTATCCCTTATTAACAATAACGATATTTACGGGTAATATAAAAGGATACTTTTGTCTGCCTTTCAACACTTCATGTATATCGTTGCAAGCGTTAAGTGAATGTTTTGTAACAGTTCCACATACTAGTTAAATATTTAACTATTTTATGACATTTTAGGAGTTAAAAAAAATTTGGTGAGAGTTGTACATACAGTGTTTAATTTTGAACAATGGAAAAACGTAAAGATATTTGAAATTAAAAAAAGATCGCAATAGAGACTTTATTAAAAACTGGACATTTTTTCATCGGAAAATAGGAAAGAGAGACTGTGTTTCTCGTCATACCGAAGACAGGGTAGCGAAATGAGTAGAAAACTCACCACGTGTACTCGTTGCCGAGGGATTAGAAAAACCACAACACGGCAAGATTATATTATAAAAAAAATTTTGGAAAATCGATCGCTCAGAGAAGTGCTACGCAGTCTATAGGAAGACAATGTTATTATAACGGTAATGAAGCTTGTCGTGCTTTATACTAAACAATTCACGGATATCTGGAATCCTATGTGCCCTTGAAAAGTAACGTTAATATTGTGTTAGGTACAAGAAGACTGGACATAGGCACGACCAAGTATTGACAGCTACGGAAGAAAATTAAAAGAAACTCTAAACTATGGAATAAATAAAACACTGTCTAAATTTCACTCTATATCATGTATTAACTTCGACTAGTTTCGTCTGTATTATCAAGACCGCGTCAAGCAAGTCGTCCTAACAGACGAAACTAGTCCCAGTAAATACATAAGAAAGTGTGAAATTTAGACAAAGTGTTTCATTTATTCCTTAGTGTAATGCAATTTAACAAAGTAACGAATTCAAAAATCAACTATATGAAACTCACAAAAAAAAAATACATTTATTCCAAATGTTTTAAAAACAATCCTGTAACAATGGTCCATGGCTTCTGAGTTTTTCCAGTCGATTTACTTGCGGTAAAATCGAAATCTTTGTTTAGAAGACTCTCGAATTTTTTACACTTGTAGCACACTTTAGTGAGTGTACATCGTTCACAATTTGCATTGACTCTGACACTAACGACAACCGAATGCTTTGAAATTTTTCTATTGAGTCAAATAAATTGTCGTAAATTAGTTTCAAACGGTTTCAGAGGCAGTATTTTCAAATCTTTTGTGGTTTTTCTTAATAGCTGCAGCTTTGTTAGGTTCGAATCGTAGAACCACAAGTCTCATTTCTTGGAAATTTTCGAAATAATATAAAGCCGCTGTCAGCCGTGTTCCCCAACGTGTGAGAACTGGCTCTGGTGGCTCAGGAATACCGAGACACTGTCTGCGGAATTCTCGAATTCGTTTGGGAGACTTCAAAAACACTTTTTTAGTATTTCAAATGAATGCATCGACCTTTGGTGAATACTTTGTGCTACAAGGTGTAAAGCATGAACTTACACGTGACATGTAAAAGTCCCTCACATTTATGTCTAAGGGAACGGCCTTCGCTACACATTGCTGCTGTACTATCGCTCACAATTATCAATAGTTGGTTAGTTGAATGTTGAACTTTTCTAATCTTTTGTTAGCTAATACAATGGGAAATGTCGCATTAACAGGATTTAGAACACGCACTATAATATTCAAAATAGAATGTTTTTTTCGATCTATCACTTCATCGACAAATAGCCACAGTTGTTTATCTTTTACTACAGCTTTACGCACAGTTGGCATATGGCTCTGTAACGCTCTCCGAGATGGTACTTTCTAGTTGGGATCGTATTTATTCCAAGTCATGAAACGGTTGCTTTTCCTCACAGTAGTAACGTTTTCCTTCGTAACTGACGTTCGTGGCCTTCCCGCCCTGTCAGCATCCTCCACAGTTAAATTTCCCCTTTGGAATTCTCTAAACCACCTGAATATCGTTGTGCGATGTGGATAAACATCAACTAGTGCGAGAGTCATTTCTTCGAAGCACTGGTCTATGTTTAAACCACGCACGAAATTATAACGCAAAACTGCCCTTATCTCATTTCGTGACCACGATGCCATCGCAAGCACATTACATCTCACTGCTAATGAATAACTGAGCCCATCGACATGGCGCGGCAGCTACTGTGCACGTATGAACATGTCTCAACATGCAGCAACAATCAGCTTCCTATGATTCATTGTTGCGTCATATTGCAAAACTTTCCTAGTACCCTTTGTATTAGCAAACGTTTATTTATATATATAGTGGACAATAATAGAGATTGGGTACCTTATTAAAGCTTTTGTAGCAGTTGTTTTCTTCATGTAATATGAGATAAACTTTTGTGGTACTCACTATTAAGCAGAAAAATATCACTACTGAACGTTACTAGACAATACAATTTGTTCTTTCTATCGTGACTAGGTAAATAAAACCTCTTTACACAAGAATGTTCGTACTCTATATATGTATTTCGACAATTAAGTTATCATCATCAGCAGATAATCACAGTGTAGCACCTGGATCTGCGGTAGAACTCGCATAGCAATAAATCCGTACCACACAAACTCTACGGTGCGTGTTTGGCTTTTGACGGTTAATATCTGGTACGGATTTGTTTCTGTGCGAGTTTTACCGCGGATCTAGATCCAATACTGTGATTATCTGCTGATGACAACTTAGTCATTGAAATGCGAATACATAATGCGAACAATATTGTGGAAAGGGGTTTTATTTACTTTTTTCGATTAATTTAATCAATCACAGTTTCCATTAAAATAGATCTTGAATTGGGGGAAATTTCTTTAAAATCGTCTCGGTAAAAATAACATAAAATTTTTGTAATTTAGTCTGTGGCTATATATATTTTTTTCCGAGAAACTGATATTAAATTTATAATATTTTAAATATGCTACCGTACATCTTGTGAAAAAAAAATCCGTGCGCGCAGATTATATAAAGTATTGAACATGTTTATATACAAAATCGTATCTTATTTTGTGAATATTAAAATTCCCACAATCTTCCACAATAACAAAATGAATCATTGACAGTATAAGCATGCAAAAATTATAATATAAGGCCCTTGTAAATATACCGAATTATATACAACACTAATTTTGTATATTCTAACATCCTTATATATTTACAAGTCGATAATGTAAACGTGCAAAAATAAAATTCAACTTTAGCAGAACAGTCGACTAAAATGTAATTTCTGATTGAAATAACCTTTCTGCTAAAAATGACCAAAAGAAAAAGCATGCTGTTATTTTTTTCCTCTAAAATCGAGCGATATGTTTATTATAAATAGTTGTTACTGAGATGATATGTATGTATGTATATATGAATTGGAACGGAAATAAAAAACGTAATAATAAAAGGAAAATTTGTACACACGAAAAGAAGGTTAATTAAACTAAGTTTCTTAAGCGAATTTATAAAAAAATTCATGTAAATTAAGTCCAATAAAATGCAAATTTCTTCGCTAATTGTGAAATGGAGAAATTTGCATTTTCTTTTTTTTTTTAATATTACTTATATTTACATGCTCTTCACTAAAGGCTACCCATGCAGAAAAATATTTAAGATTGTTCGTATTTTGTTTCTATACTATGAAGTAATGTTGATTGATGTAATATTTTTTAAAGATATAGGGCTACAAAAATTGTCAGAATTTGGCGAAATAAAAGTTATATCCTAAATGTTAAAAAGTGTTCGTTCCTTCAGAAAAGTAAGTTTTATCGAGCTGTTCGAAATATGGATTATTTCCAGTGACTACCACCTCATTCGACACAAATCTCGAGTCAAGTTTTCAGGTTTGGGAGATAGGAAAAAGACTAAACTGGATATGGAAATAGTTCGAAATGTAGCTCATACATTTCTAATATTAAAATAATCAAAATACCACACGTACATTATCCTGAAGATAAAAGACTCATTTCTTTAAGCGTGTCGTATTGCGTTGGCTCTTGTATCGAAAACTGTACACTGACCTCCGTTGACTCCTGTCGTTTTACGGAAGTACTAACACTAACCTACAGTTTTGGTTGTATGTTTAAAACACCCTCGAGAAAAGCATCACTAATTCTATGACAAAAAGATGTTTATTTCACCTTACTGAAGAGTATTGGTAAAGACGTTCTAAAGGTATCGTCTTTTATCGATTTAACAAGGGACCAAGGAACTAAACAATCAATTCAAATATATGCTGGCGGCAACTGGACAGTTTGAATGAATCCATCTAGAAACGTTCACAATCACTAATCGTGAAAAAATATTCCAACAACAGACACCACACGCAAATTTGATCGCCCGTCAAAAAATATTGAATCTTGAACTGGATGTGCTCCGACATCCAAAGCCGATCGTTTTACTTAGTGGACTATATGTTATAGATGGATAGGTTTTATTTATCCCTCAGTGTTGCAAAAGTAACAGGGCGTGTCAATATGTTACAAACAATAATAAAGTAATGAATAACAATAAGTATACAAAAGGAACTGTACAATATTAATTCCTAACAAAAAAACTACACAATATTCACAATAAAAAACATAACACAATGGAGCTGCCGTAACTGACAACAGATTCAGGCCCTCCCGATTCGGAAGACAGATGCACGTATGTATGTATGTAAGAAAAAATGTATTGACGCGTATCCTCCGGATATTCATTTATTGTGTAAATAACACCTATCAATCAATAGAGCCCTAATCCGTTTTTTGAATGTATCCGTGCCAATATTTCTGAAAAAACAACGGTAAGTTGTTGTACATAGCAATATGGATAGTTTTTCTCCTAGTTTTCGAAAGTCTAAAGAACTGATCATCTAATTGATCCTTTTTTCCGTGAATGACAGTGATAATCACAAGTTCTGAAGTTTCCTATATGCTGGTGCACGTAAAGCAGAGTACGGTAGATAAAAGTTGAATAGAATAACATAATTCTGTTACTTACAAAATGTTGCCTATGATGATCATTATAAAGTAATTTAAAAATTTTACGTATGGATCTCTTCTGCAGCAAAAAGATCTGTCTTAGTTTCTATAGAATTTCCCCAAGTCACAATAGCATAGGACATGCACGAGTGAATAGTAAGCCACAGTAGTCGATTAAACTCCGGCTACATACGTAAGTTTGCTCAAGGCATAAATACTGCGAGCTAATTTGAAGATTGTCAATGTCATACTTCCAGCCCAATTCAGGAACCAAGAAAGTACCCAGCAAGCTAACACTTATCCAGCCATTAGCAGACCTATTCTCACGTGTCTTGGCAACATTCACGATCGATTTATTTGCAGCAAACCGTGTGTTCGATTGCCGTTGTACATCGGTAGCAATATCGATATTACCTACTTCACTAGAAAAGTTGTATCACTCACAAACAATATAGTTCTGGCACCAATACTACAGGCTAAATTGTTTATATAGCTCTCCCGGCTCACAGACGAACCGTATGATACCTGTTGACTACGATCACACAAGTAAGACTCTAAGAGTCTCGACGTCTTCCCACAAAAACCATAGTAGTCATATTTTTGAAGAATCAATTCATGAGACACACAATCAAATTCCTTTGAAAGATCACAAAAAAGCCCGCTAACAGAAGACCAATCCTCAAAAGCGTCACCCACAAATTACACCAGCTGGAGCACAGCATCAACTGCTTACAACCCGATCGGAAACAGAATTGCTCGATAGACAAGAAATTATGCTTGGTAAAGTTATTAATGAATCTATTAGATAATCATTTTTCAAAGATTCTGGCAAACGCTAGAATAACAATTGGACGACAATATCACTTTGATCTCCGTTTTTAAAGATAGGAACAACTTTTGAAACCTTTAAGCAATCAGAATAAATGCCTGCAACAAATGATTCATTACTCACATGAAAAAGAAATGGTGCCATACTATCAATAATATCCCTCAGCAGTGCAATACTCAAACCCATACATATCCTTACAGGTTTTGGGTTTTTAAAGTCTTCATCACGTCAACTGTCTCATATTCACTGACCGGAGCAAAGAAGAAACAACTCATTTAAGGTCCTATTCCTTAACAAGTCGGGAGAAGAAACAGTCACACGATCAAGACCTTTACAGGGTTCGTTAGCAACATTTGTAAAGTAGTGATTGAAGTCGTCTGGCGATAAGGGCACCTTAGAGGTCTCGGTTCTAGAACATCTATTCAATTCTATATTTATTATTTTCCAAATTTCTCTAGAACGGTTTGTAGGATTTTCTAATCTATCAAGATAGTAAGAGAAGAACTTTATAACCTTTCTTAATTTCTTTATATAAATTTAAGTTTCCCTTGTTCATTTTGAAGGCATCATGCGCCAGATCCAATAACTCTTTCATATTGTTGGTACATACGTACTTACTACAACTGTTCCTATCCTGTTGCGCTGACAAAAATTGATCGATCTAGTCACGACTTTTCCTACAACCCAATATAATTATGTAAACGCAAATGTTAGATGAAACTTGAAGAATTTTTTTTGAAAAAATAAAGAGTACAAAACCAATATGTTAATGTTCAGTTTTCTGCTATTTGAGTAGTAAAAACATAGTTTTCATTTCACTAAAACTGTATCGAAATTAAAATTAACGAGGACCGAAGATTCACAAGAAAAGTACGACAAAATTACTATAAGTAAATACTTAGTTTTAGTTTAATTACTTTGTAAATCATATTTTGGATATTTAAAAATGCAAATTTTGAATTTTTCCAACGCTGTTCAATTCTCGTTTTCTTAAACGAGCAAATTCTAATACAAAATTTATTATTGGACAATTTATTGTAACCCCATATATTTAAACGTTATGCATACAGGAAAAAATTGATTCTGAACAGGACATACTTAAATGTTTTCAGTAACATTATAGATCATAGAATAAGAATGGACACTGCTAAAATTCTGAAACAAATTCGCAATAGAAAAAATAATAAGGAAGCAAATAAACGAACCAAAGGCTTGTATAAAGGGAACACAATCTTAAATATGGAATTTTCTTTTTAATCTAATGTATTACTTAATCTAATGTTAGTCACATTTGTAAATTATTAAAAAAACTTTGAATAGTAAAAAATCCTTATTTTTTTGACCTGTGGCAAAACTCTACCCATCAAAATTTCGCGTTTTTTACATTAACTTAAAAACAAAAAAACAGATAGTAATAGCTTGTTTGATACCTGAATCATTTTAATGGATAGAGAAGACAATATTAGCGACGTAGATGTGCTTCAGTAGCAACACTGCATCAAAAACACCGGGTGAATCCAGTACCATCCTACACCCACACACATCATGAAAATATGTAGCAAAATAAACATACTCTGCTCTCATTCGTTCAGTAAAACTATACAATTATACAGTAGACTTTGTAGATACTTTTTTAGTGGAATTACCGTCAAAATAGTTTCTTTTTAAATCATAAATTGAACGCCTAAATTTCAGACTAAAATAATACATTAAAAAACATTTCATTACTAAATAAATTAGTCGATAATCATAAGTACATCTACTTTCATGTGAAAAGGTCATTCCATAACCTCTCATTTAAAACAAAAGTTTTCCCTGTGTCAAATACAGAACTTAAACTAAACACAACAAGCTGCATAATTTTAAGGTAATAAAAAGTTTCTTTTTTGAATAGTGAAAGACAATTTTCCAAATCTGGAATTTTAAATGCAACATAAATTTTTGAATTGTCGTAGGGCCGTAGTAATACCCGCGCGAAATCATATTCATCACGTTTCATTCTATATTATCAAAACACTATCCGTTTGCGCATATTTTTAAAACTAAGAAAAGTTTCCCGAAAAAATATTCTGGGTCTATAGCAGATGGTTAATAATTGACGAAAACTTCAGTCAACAAAAGTACGTGGGTTGGTAAAGATTTGAAGACCCTGGCCGATAATCTGCTCTTTATATAAATCCGCATTGGTTATTCTACTTAAGGCGACAAACTCAAAGTGAATTAAACCTTTAATATCGAAGATATAGTTTATAAATCAGGAATGTTTTCCGATCTCGTGATCACTGTCGTATGAAATAATATGTCGACAGGAATCCAATTTTCCATGAACAAGCGTCCTTTTTCATTCCAGTCAAATTGACTAGCGTAAAAAGGCATGTTGTATTTAAACAGAACCTTGTATAGGCTTGGCTTTCCCAGGTCATTTTTTTCAGAATTCGTGTTGTGCAGTTTGTCTAGTAGATCGACGTTGGTGTTTCTCAAATTTGGTACTTCGCGAGCAGTTTATAAAAATGATGGTTTTTCGAATCTCTAAAAGCAACCAATAGCCAATGGACGCGTTTTGGCATTCTTTGGAGAAGGTTTATCATGTGTTCGCTATTGAAATTGCTGTTTGGAATCGGGGCGATAGTGGTTGAACTAGGTTTCATCAACCATTTTGTAACAATGGACAAAACTTAAATTCATCACCATACGCCGGAAGGGAAACAACGGTGAAAACAATACAAATACGTGAAGAACCGATTCTGGTTAAATGCGTTCTATCAACTTTAAAGGTGGTGGCGCCAGTCTTTTAGGATGCAAAAGGAATTCCCCTGATTGATTACCTCTAAAAGAGAAAAAACTATAGCTGGCATTTGCTGGTATCCCTTTTGGATGTAAGGCAGCAATTAACGCACCACCTTGGAATGGCAAAACAAAGGTATTTCAGCCAGATAATGCACTGGTCTCCATTCAAGCCGTGCTACTCTAAAAAAACTGACAGAAATTCGCTTTAAAGAACTTCCGCATCCAGTTTATTCACCCGATTTGGCTCCTTCACACTTTCATCTGTTCTCAAAATTCAACACTTTCCTGGCTGGAGAAAAATTTAAGTGTAATAAAGAAAACAGCCAATAGGTTCACGATTACTTTGAGGACCCTGGAGAAAATCACTTCGGGAAAAGAATTGTGAATCTGGGAAAAATGTGTTGAACTTCAAGAGGGTTATGTGAAAAAGTAAAGTGAGATACACAACTCAGATTGTTGTCTTTCATATTGAACTAATTGTAAGTTAATTATCGAACCAACCTTGTGTATGTAGTAATCTCCTTAATGTCAATTCTTTGATCACTCACAACATAATTAATTTTACTGACAATTTCCGAAGTTGATGCACTTTTTGATTACCTTGGTTACATATGATCTTCGATGCCCATAACAACTAAAATCCTACAACCCATTAATAAATTATGGCGTTTGAAGGATTGTCACCAAAACTTTATTGCATATCAGCCAAAAGTTCTGAAACGATGAGTTCTGAATTGCACCAAGATCTGTGAATTTATATATTTAAGGATTTTTGATTTAGACACTAATTGACATTTCCAATCGAATGTCAGAATTGACAAAATTCCATCTATTATCATTAAAAAAAATAGCAGGATTAGATTTTCCAAAAAAAGGTGCTAATAATTGACTCTCACTTCCAATATCATCGTATCATAGTTCCTCCCCTACGTTATAAACAACCCAGTATATTACACCATTCCGCCAAGGAAACAGCTGTTAATTACTTAATAAAACGTAACACTATGCGATAACAGCTCTCAATAGACCCAACTATTAAACTAAAATTGAGATAATTTTCTTCCTCACATTGCAATTATTGTTAATAATGGTCCGGATAATTTATCCAATTAAAAACATAAATATTCACACGATTATGAGTGTATCACTTCAAAACATTAATGCAGTAACAAAAAGACAATTTTTTAAAACTTTTAAACGATCATTTTCGTCGATTAATGCATTAGAATGAAATTATATCATGTGGCAGCAACTATATGTTAAGGTGCAAATTTTGAGCGAATTTGTCTAGAATTATCGAAAAAAAAATAGGTGTTGGTGAAATTTATGTTAAAGTTCCTTTGCGAATTCTTCTAAATCTGCATGAATTGATTATCTATGTTGACGTCCAGCTTCTAGTCAAATTCGAGCAAATCTATCAAAATTTACAAGGAAGTTGGTGCAATTTGTGTTGAAACACAAATCCTGAGCTAATTGGCCCCGATCCATCTCATTTTATGAATAAAAACTGGCTGAATGATCAAAAAATATGTTCCAATTGGTGCAACTTGGTGAAGAATTCGTTCCAATTTATCTAACTTTACGGAAAATCAACTAAATTATCAAAAGACTGTTTGCATTGATGCAATTTATTTTGAAATCCAAATTCTGACTTTACGAAGAAATTGATGCAGTTTGTGCTAAAGCCAAAATCGTGAGTGAATTCGTCCCAATCCATCTCATTTTATGACGAAAAACTGGCTGAACGGTCAAAAAATATGTTTAAATCTGTGCAACTTATTCGAGATCCTAGGCAAATTCATATAAATCTACCTAATTTTATGAAAAAATTGAGGCAATTTGTCTTGAAGTCTAGTTTCTGGGCGAATTCATCTCAAAAGCATGTTTGCATCGGTACAATCTATTTTGAAATTCAAATCCTATCAGATTTTTGAAGGAAACTGGTGCAATTTGTGTTCAAATCCAAATTCAGGGCAAATTCGTCCAAGTCTTTATGTTCTTTTAAAGAAAACCCTACTAAATAATAAAATATGGAATTCGTGCAATTCATGATTCATTCGTACGACTCCGAAACGAAATATGAAATATAAAGAAAAATGAAAAAACTTCAGAATTTTTCTCCTCCACAAAATTTCGATTGAATTGTGCTAAAATATGCTCTAGATGTCGAAGCATGCAAACATCACACGCTACAAAATATTCTAAATTTAGTAAGACATTTTTAAGCTTTTTTACGATGTGAGAAGAAGCCGGGATACTAATTCACACTACTGTACATTAGATTGGAAAAATTTATTCCGAAATGTGTTGATTGCCAAACCCTTTTTTCTCAATATGTCATTCTGATCGTCCTTTATCATCTATCCAAAAATACTTGCTGTTTGTTCAACCTAAGACTTATCTCACTAACAAAGTAAACTTCTAGACACTACCACTCTTTTTCTTCAATATTGTTTGTCTTTGATTTGATGTAGTTGTACAAAATCTACAATCTTTTTCCACCAATTCTCTCCTGCTATTTTGTTCTTGGACTTCTTAGAACTCGTACTTCAACTCTGCTATAACCATTTTTCACCAATGTTCTCTTAACGTATTATTTTACTTGTTGTAAATGTTCAAAGACGTTAGTAGTTGTTACTTTTTCTATTAATTTGTTGATAAAAATGTTTTTCTTTTTTGCATTGTGGAAATCTGTGACTTGTAAATATCTATTTCAATTTTTCTCCAATGTACCATTATATTTCAGAACGACAATTTCACATTTTCTTCTATTTCCTACGTGAAATTAATAGATTAATATTGACTATAGATGTGTTAAAAGAATTCGTCCATCTTGTCTTTCCATGTTATTAAAACATAGCTAGAGATCCTCATTTTGTTGAGAAAAATTTTTGTAAAACCGACGGTTGAAGATGTTACTTTGTAGTAGTCTAATAATCGCTTAACAACTGGCACAACCACAGTAATAAAATTTAAATAAATTGCTATTTTTCTACTTAATTAATCAACAAAAATTCATATTCTGAACTCACTTTGAAGACCCCCCCGTAACGTTATCGATCCTTCGTCGAATTTCAGTTTTAACTGCACGATTATCTTGGTAAACTGGAGGATTTTTCACGTTGTTCTACTCGGATTTTAATATTCCTCAAAAATAAGAATGGTTTTATTAAACATGTCTTTGTCAAACTTTTAAGCATTCATAATATTACTGCAGTTTCTTACGAGTTATAGGGCTTCGAAATTCGTAAGTTTTAATAAGCTGTTGTCTGTAATAGTTATTTCAAAAACACTTCCTTAAATTTTTGACATGAAATCGTGGTATTAGCTTTTTCTTTCATTATTATTAACATTTTCTTTCACAGTTATCCTCCATTTTCGAACCCACCCATGTCGAATTTTCTACCAAAATATTTATCACAAATTTCCATCATCTCTTGTATCAGAAATTTACTATTTAAATATCAGTTAACATGTTAAGTACTCATTTTGTCGATATTTATTAGATTTTGTCATTAAATATAGTCGGATGATATTAAAATGTTCAAACAATATGGCGTACGATATACATACATATTTCCACCTTGATCTTTTGAGTTAATTATATACTTATATTCAAACGATGAATTTAAAATTTAGAAATTCTATCTATCACGTCAATTCTATATATAGTAGTACTTCTGAGATCAATTACTCTAATTTTCGTTAGAAATTATGGATCCACTTAATATTATTAACGTAAATAAGCAACGGACGTATAGAAATGATATTACAATGCGTAAATATAACTTCTTAGAATAAACCTATGACGAATAATTTCTTAAATAAAGAAAGAAAACGTTTTAGATTGCAAATAGGTTACAAATTCTAAAGACTAACAAGAATTAGGTTAGGTTTTACAAACTACATATTAGAAGAAATACTGTACATTACCAAATATATTCTGTTCGCACTAATTCATAAATTTATACTAAATGAATCTCAATGCATTGCTTAAAAGATATTTTGTTAAGAAAATTATATGTCAAGACCCTATTTTTTAACTCGGAGGGTATAGCATTATTATCGAAGTTAAGAATTTTAGAATTTCTACTAGATTACTGTTGAAAATTGTACGATTATGCATAAACGATTATATACAAATGTAGATATAATAGGAACGGACGAATATTCAAAAATACACGAAATGCTCTACCAAAATAAAGCAACATTTTATCAATTAAAAAGCCCGCATACAATTTTAATCTAGAAAACAGGGAAAAAACAATGACGATAACCAAAACAGCCTACTAGCCTGCTTATTCTGTTTTGACATGTGTTTTAAGTTATGTTATTGTTCATTTATAAACATTACACATAAACGCATTAAAATTTAAATATTTGGATAATTATACATTTCAGTTAAAAACCAAAAAAGTTGCATAATTTAAATATTAGAACATAACCAATACACAAGGAAATCATATGTTTTACATGTATTTTTTGTGAGATGTACATAGAACGCCCACCATTGGTGACGAAATGCCAGATGTCAGTGTTTTTATTAATAAATCAGTACAACTGGCCAAATATAGATTTTAAGAAAGAAAAAGGCGAAAATGATATATTAAAAGTTATTATACTTAAATATAATGAAAATGTAAGTGTATCTTGAATAAAAAAAATTTATCTTTTGTCTTAATAAAATGGAAATATCATTTGAAAAAAAGATGTGTGCTTGTATAAAGCTTTAAAAAAGATTATAATCAATGAAGAAAAATGAATGAATACAAATTAAAAATAATAGGTATACATTTTGCTGCTCTTCCATACAAAAAAAACTTAAGATTTTGAAGGTAATTTAAGTCTTAAGTTTAAAAGTCTACTGCAATTAAATAATTGTAATTAATCAAGTCTCAGTTCTCACTTTGTTACATATTTTCTAATCAAAACCATCATGCAGTGAATTTGACCATCAATGTCTAATGTTGGTCCGCTGAGATGCTTACATCATCAGCTGCATAAAATGCTGCATTCTTAAGATCGAATAACTGCATTACACCCAAATTTTAAGCGTATGAAGAGTATGATTTAGAACAAAGTTTGAAAATTATCTTACGATGTTATATAATGATAAAAATACAGCATCGTCAGCAAACCCAACCAAATATCTAGTGAAGGTAAAGTCGATGAGCGGGTAACCAACAAGCATCAGCCACTGTATAAATAAACACATGAAAATTAAATAGGTACTGTTTAATCGGTAATCCTCCTTGGGTAGTCGTCTTGGATCTTGCCACAACAACAGACGTTCTTAATGCACGTGCTGCAAGGAATACATTATCATCACACATGTACCCCAAATGAAGAAAATAATTTCATTTTCATTTGCACACTGCAGTATTAGCAATGTAGGGCAAGGCCACAAATACATATATATGTATGTATATATGATAATCAAGTGAGATACAACATACGAAACGTGTGGAATAGAAAGAGACCACCTCATCGTATTTTGGTATTGATTGGATATATCCTGCATAACATTATGCAATTAAAATTGTTAAAAACGTTTTCTTAAATTCACGTTAATTTGTTCAAGTTTTATTGATGGAACAGACAATTTATAAATAACCATTCCCCATTAGTCATACATGTTCTTCATAATTACATTTACATCTAATCGAATCATTACCTTTCTTATCTGCCATTTCTTTAATTCTCACTTGTAATTATTACTTTAAACTATTAACTTTAACACTGAATTAAAACAGCAAAAATATAACAAATCTATTGCAATTGCTGTAACTATATTCACTCAATATTTTTTGACACATTCTCTTTCATATACATTCTCGTAAGATAAAGTATTGGCATTACAATTGATCCAACAGAGATAGAAACTGCGTTTGTTCACAAATGATTATACAGATATACTACCAACACTTGAAACATAACTTTTTTACATTAATTTTGATACGCCATAATTTCTTCATGTAAACGTATTTAGAAAACAATAATTATGAAAATGATTCGTGTGTTGTATTAATATTAAATAATAATAATAAAATTATTTGCTCTAAATACTTCCGTAATCTATTGCTTAAGGTTGGCAATAAACTGTCAATTTTTATGATATTCCTGGAGAAAAGTAACATTAAATTATTATTTTATTAATAAATAATAATAAATTAGAAGTTGCGCATAGTATAATAGTTTTTCAAATATTGTTTAAATTACTGTTATGTTTTTACCTTGGTGAGTAAAAAAATTTTAATACAAATGTTTGTGCATGTTGTGACAAAAGATACGAATTTTCGAAGATTAAATAATGCAATATTTTCTTTTCTGTGATTGTGGTTGTTCCTTGGATAGTGTTATATCGCACTTATTTAAAAAAAAAATTAATTTGTGTTCCTGAGATTTCCTTGTTCAACGTTATTGACAAATGATTTTTTCCATGAGTTTATATTGCTCTGAGATTGTGAAATACAAAAAAGAGAAACGACTGTTTCTACATTAAACGTTAACAATTAACTACCATTAAATTACAACAGTGAACATGTGTATTTCTCTTTTTCTAGTGTATAAACTAATACCATAAATCACCCGATAACATTGTATCATGTCAACCAAAACCTCAGCAATGAGTGGAAATTATGGAACAGGACTTAAGCAAATAGATTTAGATCAAATTTGGAGTGAACTTAATTCTGGGATAGAGCACATGTACAATTTTCAAAAAATATCACGTTCTCAGTACATGCAACTGTATACTTATGTTCATGACTACTGTACTTCTGTTCATAAAAGTAATGATCGGAGTGCATCAGTAGCATCAAAAAGCAAAAAGAGTGTACCAGGAGGAGCTCAATTAGTTGGTTTAGAACTTTACCAGAGGCTCAGGCAGTTTTTAAAAAGTTACGCACAATCTAAGCTACAGGTGAGTTTTATTACTTTTTTTCGCTTAATTAATTCCACTTTATCTTCTCAATATATCAATTTAATTAAACTATAGTATTAAATCCTATAATATATAGAATTAAATGTGATTTTTTAATGTTTTACTTGGAATATTGAGGTTATTTTGATTTAAATTTGACTATACAAAGAAATATTTTCCATTCTTTCATATACACACAATAAGTATTGTAATATTCAATCATCCTTGTAAATAAAACCTATGTACTAGTATTATCTACACTTAGATTTTTATAATTCTAATATTAAATGAAAATATCAGGCTTAATTTTTTTTTTTTATAAAGATAACAGATAAAAATAAAATCCTATTTCAGTTTATGTACATACATGTTTGTGTATGTTTTGAATGGGTTTGTTTAAAAAATGATAATTTACATTACTATATACATATACAGAGTCGCGTCTGTATTTACCAATTAAATTTTAGGCCATGCGAAGGAGAATTAAGAGAATAAACAACAATCTCCAAAAATATACTATGTGTATGTATTGCGGAGTTCTAAAATCAAATAAGCAAATAAAAAATATATAAAATACTACTATTTATAAATGTAAATTCACCCACCTGAATATAGAAATATTAAGTTTGAATAAACTTTCTTTAGTTTTTTAACTTTATTTGTTTTTATAATTCATTACATTTTCAGAGCCATCTTTGATTTAGTTTTTGTTTAATTTTTTCGACTAAAATTACTTTTTCTGAAATGTTAAATAAATATTTTAATATAAGTTGTATTTTATCAATTAATAGCAACTGGAAATAGAATAGAGAATGTATTTTTTAAATTCTAACTTTAAATGAAAATGTTAGAATTCTTTTTCCCCCTAAATATTCTGTAAGATAAATGATAAAAATAAAAACGTGTACACGCCTGTATACATACTTATGTTTTTGTGTAAAAAATGATAATTCAGATTTTATGTAAATATATAAATTGTGTATGTATGTATGTCTATATATATATATATATATACATATATAGTTGCCACTTAGAAGTTTGAATATATACTTGAGTTGGGATATTTTTCCTGCGGTCCAGGATCGTAGCAAGGCGAGTGTTCGAACACACATTATTGACAGCTGTTGTTGCGTAACGCAAAATGGATAAAACTGACAAAATGTCTGCAGCTTGATGTAAGTTTCCATATTCGTTTCTGAGAGCAACGTACGCCGTGTTGAAAAGATGTTATTATATTTAGAAAATGCGTGGTGGAGATGTAGGGATGTAATAGAGGGATAATTAGAATAATCTTTTGAAATAGATGATAAATTTTGTCTTAATCTGGTAAAATCGAAATCATTGTTTATAACAATCTCGAGCTTTTTTACAACACACATATTTTTTATGTCACTTGTAGCATATAGTGAGTGTACATCGTTCACAATTTGCATCGACTCCACTAACGATAACCCAGTGTTTTGAAATTTTACTATTGAGTCAAATAAACCTTTTTAATTGTCGCAAATTTGTTGTAAATCGGTTTCAACGGAAGTATTTTCACTTTTACACTCTTTATATGATTTTTACAGTAGCGTCTGTTCCAGCACATCATCTATCTATCGCTAACTTTGCAGCACCATTAGAATATAAATCGGGAAATTCACCAATAAATTTTCGCACTGCGTCATCCAGTGGTCTAGTTTTTCCTTTACGCTTTTTTTTTATTACTTTTACACTAGTGGGGGCGTTGCGTACTCAGTACGAACATGGCCCACGGGAAAACATCCTAACTCTTCATATAATATTTTAACTATACTGTGTATGATACGCTATTTTAGGAGAAAATAAAGCGGAAATGCTACATTATGATGAAACACGCTATATATTACCTACTTGTTTAAGTAATTTTAAATATATGGAATATTGGTTATAATTAATTATCGGAACGGTTCCAGTTACACAAGTCATGTGTTATTGAAGTTGTATAATAGTGTTATAAAATACATTTTGTTATTTGTATTTGATGTATTTGCTTCTGTTACCCTGAACTTCGTTATCCTCTTTCTTAAGCTGACGAATAGTGCTTTATTGCCAAAAAATATTTAACAAAGTTGCCACAATTAACATAACTAAAAGAAATTTGTGTCACAACACGTGTTTGCTACATGACGTGTGGGTACACAAAGGGTTCTTCGGAATGTGTCCGCTGATATTGAATACATTGCATGAATAATATCATGCCTCCCTCTTTCGTTCAGAACAAAAATGTATTGAACGACAAAGCAAGAACGCGTCTATCTCGCATGCCGATAACTAAGTTACCAGAGCGTATAGACAGAGGACTCGTTCATTAATAACACAAATCTGCCTGAAGATCGGTGAATTCCGTGAAACATATGTAGTAGATAGGGTGTTATTAATAATAGAATGATTCCTTTTAACATTCTTTAATTGGCAAAAAGCCGTGACGCAAGCGTCTGTCTATACGCCCTGGTAACTTAGTTATCGACATGCGAGATAGACACGTTTTCGCTTTGTCGTTCAATACATTTTTGTTCTGGATGAAAGAGGGAGGCATGATATTATTCATTATTTTTCTGTATCGAAATGATATGATAAACGCTATGAGGAATCGTTCATTAATAACACAAATCTGCCTGACGATCGGTGAATTGCGTGAAACATATGTAGTAGATAAGGTGTTATTAATAATATTGGGTCTGGGAAAAAGTTCGTGGCGTTTTTCCCGATAGATGGCATTGGTTGCCGATAACTAAAGAACAACAAGTCACAGCGACACCACCGACGGCTCGTTTTTTAGATGACCTTCCGAACGTTAGTTTGAGCGTAGAAACATTGTAATCGGTGCAGTGGTTGGAAAGTTATTCGCACTTGAAAATGGAGAAGAATAATGAGAAATTTCGCTATATTCTGCAATATTATTATGATAAGGGGAAGAACGCTGCACAGGCTTGTGATAAAATTTGTGCTGTGTACGGTGAAGGTACTTTATCGAAATCTGTTGCGCGGAAATGGTTCGCTCGCTTTCGTTCTGGAAATTTCAATGTGAAAGATGAGTCACGCTCCGGTCGTCCAATCACTGAAAAATCTGATGAAATTCTTGAAAAAGTCCAACAAGATAAGCATATCAGCAGTGTCGATATTGGCATGGAGCTAGGCATTGACCACAAAACTGTTTTGAACCATTTACACAAAGCTGGTTACAAAAAAAAGCTTGACGTATGGGTTCCTCATGAGTTGAGCGTGAAAAACATGATGGACCGAATTAACATCTGCGATGCGCTGCTGAAACGGAATGAAATCGAGCCGTTTCTGAAACGTTTAATAACCGGAGATGAAAAATGGATTACGTACGATAATCGGAAGCGTAAAAGATCGTGGATAAAGGATGGTGAGCCGTCACAAGCGTTCGCTAAGCCAACATTGACGCCAAAACAAGTGATGCTGTGTGTATGGTGGGACTGGAGGGGAATCGTCCACTACGAGCTACTTCCAACTGGTCAGACGATTGATTCTCAACTCTACTGTGCACAACTAGAGAGATTACGCCAGGCGATTGAAAGAAAACGGCCCGAATTGATTAATAGGAAAGGTGTTGTCTTCCATCATGACAACGCCCGACCACACACTTCTTTGATGACCCGTCAAAAATTGAGAGAGTTTGGTTGGGAAGTTTTGATGCACCCACCTTACAGTCCGGATATAGCACCCTCTGACTATCATCTGTTTCGATCTCTGCAGAACTCTCTCAATGGAATTAAGTTGGTTTCAAAAGAAGCCTGTGAAAACTACTTGATTCAGTTTTTCGACCAGAAACCACAGAAGTTTTTCACCGATGGGATCATGGATCTACCAAAAAAATGGCGAAACATTGTCGATAATAATGGAGCATATTCGGTTTAAATGAATTCGTCCACGCGCCATGCGGGGACCAGTTGAATTTTACTGAAAAAACGCCACGAACTTTTTCCCAGACCCAATAGAATGATTCCTTTTAACATTCAATACATTGCATGTATGAGCGTTTTTATGTTTAGTAAATGACATAATTTCTTAAAAAATTATATATTTTATGAAATGATACACATTTGCCTGTATTTGCTGCTTATATTTTCTATAAGCATTTCTAAAATCGTTTTTATTCGGGGTTAGTGCGAAAGTGGAGAACCAGCAAGCGCATTTTCGACATTTAATGCTTTTTTACTAGCGCAACGGCAAAAATGCAGTTCAAGCCGCCAAAAAGATGTGTTGTATACGACAATGCTGTAAGTGAAAGAACAGTGCGTGAATAGTTTGTGAACTTTAGACGGGGTGAATTTACTTTTGAAGATCGACAATACTCCGGTAAGCCATCCACGGTTGGTGTCGACGAAATCAAAGCGCTAATCACAACAATTCACCATACTAACATTCGTAAAATAACATAGAGGCTCAAAGTATTTCCGACCATTTGATGCAACTTAATGTTTGGATACCCCACAAATTAAGTGAACACAATTTATTGGACCGTATTTCCTAGTGCCGTTTGTTATTTAAACCAACCTTTTTTCATGTGTATGATAACGGAGGATGAGAAATGGATCACAACGTAGAACGAAAACAGTCACTCCAGTGAACTGCTATAAAACACCCTAAAAGCCAATATTCATGCACAGAAATTTATGCTCCGTTGCTGGTGCGATTGGAAGGGCATTGTTTACTATGTGCTGTAGCCGTGTAACCAAACAATCAACAGAATTAGCCGATCATAAAGGAGTAGTCTTCTACAAAGATAACATAGTTGGTCACCTAACAAAAGTTATTAGTTTGGTTGGGATGTATTGCTTTATCCACTGTATAGTCCGGCCTTAGATCGAGGCATCTCTAAGTATTAGTAACACCAGCGTACATAAGATCCTGCATGAACGTTTAGCCGTTAAGAAGCTATGTTTACGTTGGGTACCACATAATTTGACAACCGCTCAAAAAAGGAGTCGCGTCGATTGGTGCCAAGAAATGCACAAAAAATACAATGGTGGTGCTTTAAAGAACATTTACAAAGTCGTCACAGGTGATGAATTTTGGATTTATACGTATGAGCCCGATAGTAAACAGCAATCGACTGTGTGGGTATTCCAAGATGAGCCAAAACCAAAAAAAGTTGTTCGCGCTCAAAGCACATCAAAACAAATGATCACCTGTTTTTTCGGAAAAACCGGTCACGTTGCAACCGTGCCTTTAGAGAGTTGTAGAACGGTCAATTCCGAATGGTACACAACTATTTGTTTGCCAAAAGTTTTTGATGAAATAAGGAAAACAAATCGAAAACGACAGATCATTCTCCACCATGACCATGCGACTCTCACAGGTCGGTTCAAACAATTGGATATTTGACAGGGCAAAACATTGAATTGATTAGCCATCCGCCGTACAGTCCTGATCTAGCACTCTGTGATTTCTTTTTGTTCCCACGCGTGAAGAATAAACTTCGTGATCAACGGTTTTCTACGCCTAAAGAGGCAGTTGAGGCATTCAAAACTCATATTTTGGAGATACCTCCTTCGCAGCGGTGCAATATTTTTCGGATTGGTATAAACGAATGCAAAAAGTGCAGATTTTCAAGGAGAATATTTTGTAAAGCAATAAAACTATTTACGATAATAAATTTTTTTTTTTGTTTGCTATTCCCGAAGTATAAACGGCTACCATCGTATATGCACTAGCTCTCGATATTCTTGTGGAAATAAATATTTTTAAACAAATATAACCATTTAATTTAATTCCGTAACAATGTTACCAGTTGTTTCAGCAGTTGACTGAACACCTTATGTTTTGATATAATTTGGGTGTTGTAGTTTATATGTATATTTTGAATATATTCACTGTTTTTCAGTCACGTTAAAAGGCTTCTCTTCCGCTTTCTTAAAGGCGACTCCGCCATCCTTACGAGTATACGTAACAAATGCACGTTCTCTAAAATTACAAGATGTGATCTTTCTACGAAATTTAGACGTTTTACTTTACTTCTTACCAAAACTTTTCGGAACTTTTCAATGTCTTGAGAAAGACAATTACAAAATGTAAACGCTAGTAATAATCAAATAAAGAAATAACGACAGAAACTATAATACAATCTCAAACTTGTTCAAAATAAACTCAGCTGCAACACATGTAGTGCTTGTGTGTAAACAAGGCTTCAATAACGATCACGTGCTGACCACGCATATTTATTGGTCTATCTGTTCGTGATAGACTGTAGTATCCTTAACTAATTTATTGTTGAATTTTAAATTAAAATACTTATTTTTGTTTGTACATATTAAATTTTATTGCGGGGTTATGGTAATTAATATTACTTTTAAATAATACATTTTTATCTTTTATGCGAAAATAAATTTATCCTGATTTACTATGTAATTTAAATAATATAACAGAATAGAAAGGTACTCTGACCTAGCAGCGCAATGTACGAATGTTGGTTCACTCGCCTGAAAATTGTCAGTAGTTGAGAGCAGAGACGTGTTCCCATCAGTTTATATCAATGATGCGAAACATTACGCCACTGTTACGGTAAATACTTCTTCCAACGCATTAATACGTCATATTTCGCGCATGCATTCATTACGTCAGAGTCCCTTTTTCTATTTTGTTGTATTTTAGCAGCGCCGATTCACCGTCAACTAATTTGGCCCCAACTAATTTCATTGAAAGTGAATGAAGTAGAGCAAGATTTTAAATTATTGATGGATGGCTATACATTTCATTGCGACCTTTTCATATCTATTGTGATACTTATGTTCCTTTGGAGTCTCTCGGTTCTTATTCGGGTTGAAATCGGCGTTGATTACGTCTCTTTCAGCCTGTAATGTAATGTTGCCCCTGTTTCACCTGTATTTGCACTTTAGCTTTCGTAATTTTGGCACATAACGTTCTTTTTATTAATTTAGGAGGGAATAAATCTCATGGATGAGGACGTCTTGTTATTCTACACCCAACAGTGGGATCGGTATCGCTTCAGCAGTAACGCAATCAGCGGAATATGCTCCTACCTGAATAGGCATTGGGTTAAACGTGAATGCGAAGAAGGACGGAAAGGTATATACGAAATATATAAGTTGGCGCTTGTCACGTGGAGGGACAATCTCTTCAAACAACTGAATAAGCAGGTAGGTAATAAACTGAAGTTTAGTAGAGAGAAAACGCCGGTTGGAAAGACCCCTGCGTCTCCACGAATGAATTAATTAATTGCCCTCATTAGACAGCGTAATTAGCGAATTTTTATCATATAATACGCGCAGGCTGCTATAGTACCAGCACTTTCTCTGTCAACTATTTTTAGCTTAGCTTTTTTATTTATTTTTTTAATTAAACACCAATACATAAGTAAATGCAGGGCTCATCGCTTAGGTGACTAGAAATGTAAGGTCTCGGAACATAGATGGCGTATTTTTGTTCACAGTTTCACTTCGGTTCTTCGAAAAAATGTTTACAACCCTTTTGATTCGCAAAGTTGCTTTTAGAATAAATTTCTATAGTGGCACTCCTTATATCTATCTTACAAGTTAATGGTGTTTAGTAGTGTTACGGAAAGGGCGGAGGAAGAGGGAATAGATAAAGCAATGCAGAGTAAGCAGATATCTGGAGCGGTCGTGGAGCGCTTAGGACACGGCGGAACATTGACTAAGAAGCACTGATTTACAAAGGGTACTAAGAAAGTTTTGCAATATAGCTTTGTTTATTTAATTTTTTCAAAGTAATTTCCACTACATTCAATACATCCCTCCATCCTCTGAACCCAATCTTTAAACCAGTTCTGCCAAGTTTCACTAGGGTGTGAGGCACACTCGTTGTCCCAAGCCCGCGAAGGACCTCATCACTGGAAAACCGCCTCCCTTTTAGCTTCTTTTTCACATGCAGGAACAGTGCAAAGTCGCAGGGAACCAGATCTGGACCGTAGGGAGGGTGCTCGAGAAGTTTGAATCCTGTCTTGGTCAAATATTCGGTGCAGACTTTGGCGCGGTGAGCTGGAGCATTATCGTGATCGAGGAACCAGGTGGCCATTCTTGACTTTGGTCGCAAGTTCTTCATAGATCCAATGACTTTAGGCAGGTACTGTTCAGTATACCACTTAGCTGTGACTGTCTTCTGTGTGAACAAAACGACGCGTTCCACAATTCCACTCGATTTGAAAAATACAGCTATCATTTTCTTTTTTACAGATCGAGATTTTCTGACAACTAATGGTGTGTCCTCATCATCAAAGACCCAAACTTTGTTTTGAGCTTTGGTCGACACATCGTAATAGTACAGCCAAGTCTCGTCACCTATCACGATGTTGTTCACATACCAAGATTGTCCCTTATTAAACTTTTTTTAGCATCTCCCGGCACCAAGTCACACGTCGTGTCATCTGCTCTTTAGTCAGTCGATGCGGCACCCAGAGAAAACAAAGCTTCTTGACGTGCAAATTATCATGCAGAATCTAACGAATTGCTGATGCATTTTTCCCCGTAACTGACGTTCGTGGCCTTCCCGGCCTCTCAACATCCTCCACAGTTAAATTTCCCCTTTGGAATTCTCTATACCACCTGAATATCGTTATGCGATGTGGACAAACATCACCTAGTGCAAGAATCATTTCTTCGAAGCATTGGTCTATGTTTAAACCACGCACGAAGTTATAACGCAAAACTGCCCTTATCTCATTTCGTGACCACGACGACATCGCAAGCACTTTACACTCTCATTGCTAATGAATAACTGAGCCCATCGACGTGGCACGGCGGCTACTATGAACGTATGAACATGTCTCAACATGCAGCAACAAGCAGCTTCCTACGATTCATTGTTGCGTCATATTTGAAAACTTTCCTAGTACCCTTTATATAAACAAAGATGTCAAAATATTCGACAATTGATAGCGTACGACTATGTGATTTTGCGTTACTTTCGATGAGAATTCACTATCATTTGTATTTATTCAGCAATTTGTCTTTCTTTGAAACGAAGTATAGATATTTTCATTCTTATAGTGAAAGTATATTTTGTAATAGTCCTGCCTAGTGATTAACAAAGTCCTCGCTCAGGCACTTTAAAAACCATATTATCTAAAAAATAAATGTTATAATACGTTTCACAAATTTTTTGCAAATTAATTAACTAATCAATGACTAGCAAACACTCTACTTAATGTCCACATAATCACTGAACTGAGTTGAGTGTTTGTGCGGATATTGAATAAAGCGTTTCGCGATTTTTTCTGTGTAGTTTTATTAGTTCGTGTTTCAACAGTTTTCTTTGCTACTGAATGTAGCAGTTTAGCTATTGAAACACTTATCTAGGATAATGTAGTAAAGAATTCTTTTACCTTTTCGATTGGTGTGATACCTTATTAAGCTCTGATGCAGAAATCTTAATATTAATGTAGTTTCTTTAAAAATTATGAACAAATGAAAGAGTCATCTGTAATTGTTAGTTCATTGCGTATTTATATCCTAAATTTCTTCCAGGTAACAAATGCAGTTTTAAAGTTAATTGAAAGAGAGCGTAATGGAGAACTGATAAATACTTCCTTGGTTTCGGGCGTAATAAACTGTTACGTGGAATTAGGGTTGAATGAAGACGAGCCCGGAGCGAAAGGAACCAATCTGAGTGTTTACAAGGATAGCTTTGAAAATGTATTCTTAGAGGATACCGAAAGGTATTACACTAGAGAAAGTACTAATTTTCTTGCTCAGAATCCGGTCACGGAATATATGAAAAAGGTAATACCCATATGTTAACTATCGACTTGATATTTTGGAAAATCCAATCGTTACGATTCTGAAAATGCCTTCCGTTCCTTAAACTATCTAACATTGACATTTCAGGTCGAACAAAGACTAGCGGAAGAGCAAAAGCGCGTTCAGGTAAATCTCCACGAGAGCACCAGCGAACGTCTAGCCAAAACTTGCGAACGTGTCCTACTACAGAAGCATTTAGAACTGTTCCACGCAGAATTCCAGCAACTGTTAGATGCTGATAAGGATGGCGATTTGGAACGTATGTATAAGTTGGTGGCGCGCATACCCGAAGGTCTTGGCGAACTTAGGTCATTGTTAGAGCAACATATAACGAACCAGGGTCTTGCAGCTATCGAGAAATGCGGCGAAAGCGCTCATAACGTAAGTTGAAGGTTTCAATATTCCGTATTTAGTTCGTGATTACACTATGTCTAATAATTAAAAGAATATACTTCATCTACGCCAAACCATATAATCAAAATATAGCGACTAATACGTATCAATATTGGAGGGAAATTCAGTTGCTATTGTAGTCGATAATATCCGGAGATCCTTTTCCCAAACTACAGTATAGGTCAATAACTTGTGGACACATTTTTTTGAGTTTAAAGCTATATTTTATGTCAATTAATTTTGTACGTTGTACGTAGTAAAACCTTATTGAATATCTGCACTTTTTTTTAAATGGTTGAATGTGCTCCCCCTATTTTAGTAAATAAATGAGCTAACACCAACCTATTGAGTTCATCTTAAGCAACATTCCACCACCAAATTTTTGTTGAAAAACGGTCTTTAAGAATTTAACAAAATCCAAGACAATTTCAACTTTCAATACATAATGATGTAAGCGACCGAGAAAACTAAAGTTTGTAAACCAATCACAGGATACAGGGACCATTTAACAGAGAATGGTTACAACTTAATTGATTTTAATTGAGCTATACACAAAAATGACCGTGCTACAATGTAAAGAATATTACATATCACAATTTTCTCACAGCTGTTGCGATGTACCAATAAAACCACACTCTGTTAATGAACTATGGTATTCTACAAACATGTGTGCCGGCTACACTGGTTTGCCGACAAGATTTGATACCTTTACTGATAATTATTATCTTTATTCTTTAACATTGGGAGTATCGACCATTGGGATAATAAAACATTTAATTTTATTAACAACGTTTTGGGGGGGAAGGGTCCCCTTTTCTCAAGTTATTTATTTTCTTCAACCTTTTACAGTTACATATTTTCATTTATGAACAATAGTTATATATATATATATATATATATATATATATATATATATATATATATACATATATGTATATTTGTAATTTACATTCGTTAAAAATATATTTTTTTGATTAATATTATAAAATTTACAAACATGCAGGTATTTTTAAATTAACAATTTTTTACATGTGTACTTGCCAAAAGACTTATTCATTCTAAATGTTTTTATTTAATACCTTCTAAAAGTAACATCTGTTATTTTCTTTTCCTTTTTATCTCGTGTCAGGTATGTCTGCATGGATATTTTTAAATTCCCATCTGTAGATGATTGTATATATGTATAGGGAGATGCAGACAATTTATTAAAAATTTTTTTAAAGATATTAAGTTATTATAAATATCATTGAGATCGATAATTCATCTTCTATCATTTATTGTTTTGTCTTGTGTTTCTTATTTTCTTAATTATACGTTTATTGTAATTGGGTTCTATTTCGAGGATTTCGATATTGCCAAAGTCGAATTTATGTTTTTTCTCTAAAGGCTGTTGCATTTATTTTGTTACTAGTTAAACTATATTTGTGTTCGTATATTCTTTTATGTAGATATTGTTTTGTTTGTCTTATATGTGCACCTTCACAAGATTAGCATTTTATTTTGTGTATACTGTGTGTTTATTTTTTGTTTAGGTGTTTCATGTTTAATTTCGTTAAAAAAGGATTTGTATTTTTCGCTTTGTGGGCTATTTTAACGTCGTATTGTCCAAAGAATTTATTTAGGTTTTCTAATATTATATGATACATTTGGTTTGTCGTTATTCATAGTGTTATTCTCAGTGTTTTCTGTATTTACAATTTCTATTTTATTTTCTCTGTTTTTGAGTGTGAATAGTCTTTTGTCGATGTTTTTTTTTCTGTGTAGTTCGAAGGGTAGTTATCTTTTTGTTTTAATTTTATTTATGTTTTTCGTAGTGTTGTTTTTGTCTGAGACTTCATAACTTCTATCCACTAAATTATGGATTGCATTTATTTTGTATTTAATGAGAACATTTGATAAAAAATTTAGATGTCTATCTGAATTAGTAGGTTTTGTGTACTAATCTGAGCGGATGTTACCATCTTTGTGTTTTACTGTTATATCCAGGAGATTCAAGCAGTTATTATTTTCGCTTTCTACTGTAAATTGAAGTTAAGAAATTAAAATGTTTTATAGTTTGTTTGTCTTCATGGATTCTAAAATACACTCATCAACATATCTTTTGAAGAATGCAGAAGACAGGCTTATTTAACAATTTATTCTGTAGTTCCTCCATGACCAGGTTTGTTATTACAGCGGAAATGGGTGATCCCATGACAGTCCCATATTTTTATACGTGAAAAAGGTGTTGTTGAAGTGAAGATGTTGGTCCCAGACATAATTTATCAGCATTTATGAAGTTATTTTTTGATATCGATGTGTGTTCTTGTATGGTTTGTCAGTTCTATTTTACTAATTTTATTGCTAAGTTTATGGGTATATTGGTATATAGCGATATTACATCTAGACTAACAAGTTTGTAATTATACAGGATATTTTGGTTTCTAATTAGTATTTTCTATAAACCCGGTGCGATTAACAATCGACTTTTGCTAGGCATATTCACTGACATGACGCAAGCTATCTCTGCACGCGCCCCTCCCAACTGTTTCTGTCGCTGCTCATCCAGAAGATTATTTAACCTTAGTCATAAATAACTATACGATATACAAATAAAATATGAGTACAATTTATTAACAAAGGACTTTTTAGGATCCTAAGGTATACGTCAATACGATTTTAGAAGTGCACAAGAAATACAACGCGTTGGTAATAGTAGCTTTCGAAAATGATAGTGGCTTTGTGGCAGCTCTAGACAAGGCGTGCGGTCGATTTATTAACGCAAATGCCGTGACCAAACTGGCTAATTCAAGTACAAAATCACCTGAACTCCTAGCTAAGTACTGTGATCTATTGCTTAAAAAATCTAGTAAGAATCCGGAAGAGGCGGAATTAGAAGATACACTGAATCAAGTAGTGAGTATATTGGTTGCTACAGTCTTGTTTGATTTTTTTAAACAAATTTTCTCAATTTTAATTCATTTTTTTAAATTTCCAGATGGTAGTTTTCAAATATATCGAGGACAAGGATGTGTTCCAAAAGTTCTACAGCAAAATGTTGGCGAAACGCTTGGTGCAACACATGTCTGCCAGTGACGATGCCGAAGCTTCAATGATCTCAAAACTTAAACAAGCGTGTGGATTTGAATACACGTCCAAGTTACAGAGAATGTTCCAGGTTTGTTTTTTCTTTTTTGATGTACCGAGTGTCCCATGATATGATTGCTACAGCTTAAGGATGTGGTACTGAAACAATTTCAAGTTAGAAATGCCAAATGAACGTATGCTAAAACTGTCGTATTTGAGCTACAAGCATTGGTAGTTTTAGATAACCCTACTAATGCAGGTATTGTGTATTTCTGCAAAAAAAGAAGTCGTTTTATTGGATTAGTTGTTCAAAATATCCACTCAGTTACTGTATACATACTCTGCTTAGAATTATAGAAGTGTCTCTACTAATAGTCTCACGGTCAGCATAAATACTTTCTGCGGCATCCATAATTCTAGCAACAACTTGTTCTCTGTTTTCAAGTTCTGTATAAACCTAATTTTTCTAACTCCCCCATGAAAAATAAAGTAGGGGATTTAAGCATGGTGACTTTGACGGGCAAACAACTGCTGAACCTCTTCCAATACACTGGTTTGTATAATATTAAGAAAATCTATTAATCAAAAAGAAATAAGGTTATACAAGAAACGTCACCGCAAGTCTAGGTGCGACACTGTGATTAATTATTTACTGATGATGACAATTTAATTGTCGACATACGTATACAGAATTTTATATACCCTTTTTTGATCAGTTCCCAAAACCTGTTCCTTGTCTACCAAAATGCTGAGGTGCGCCATCGTACTGTATCCATATTCGTTGTTTTACATTAAGAGGAACGTCATCCAATAATGTAAGATCATTTTCCAGGAAACGTAAATAACGAACTGCCGTGAGACGTTCTTCGATTATTAACGAAGCAATGAGACGGTCGTCAATAATACCACACCAAACATTCACCGAAAATTTATCTTGAAAATGGAATCTTCTAGTTTACTGTCGATTTTCTAGTGCCCAACAATGTGAATTCCTGGTGTTATTGATGCTGTTTCTGGCGAAAGAAGCTTCGTCACTAAATAGTATTTTCCCAGCAACTAAATTCATTAGTAGGATTATGTCAAACTACAAATGCTTGTAGTTCAGTTAGGATAGAGTTTTGGGAATATGTTCGTTAGACATTTTTAACATGAAATTCTTTCAGTAACACATCTTTAAGCTGTAGCAATCATGTCATGGGACAGGTTTTTGCAATTTAATTGACTTAATTTGTACTAAAGTTGAATGCCATTCACGAGAGGTATTTTTAATATCCAATTTGTTACTTTACAAACAAGTACATCGAAATGATAGAACAAAGTAGTAAGAGAGAACTGTACATCCATCTCTCGAATATAAGTGAACGCACTTATTCCGCTTTAAATGCTATTTAACATCAAATCTGTTATTGAAGCAAACAGGAATGGGCACTGCAGCTGCCAAAAACAACGAAAAACTTCTGCGTAATCACTGTCTATTTGGTTAACAGATTTTCTGTTGATTAGCAGTTAAAGCGATATATGTAAGTGTTTTCGCTTCTATCCGAGAAATAGATATATATTTCTCTCTCACTACTTTGTGTGCTGAATTAGAAGAATTGCCATGCGTAAATAACAATTTATGGCAAATCGAAAATGATAGCAAAGATAGTGTTATAGCTTTCACAAATAGAAAACATTCAAAACGTACCTATGAGGCTTGCATGTTTTCTGTTACATAAAAGGTTTCCATTATCGATTTTACAAATTATACCTATAGTTATATTTAGTAGTGCATTAGGCAATCAATAAAATTATACAGTTTTAAGCTTATTAAGATCCACAGTTAGCTGATTCGCAACGATCTTTTCGAAGACTTATAAGAGAATAATCAGCCGCCAATTAAGAAGATTAGAAAGACCATTATGTTTTTGAAGTGTGTCCGAATAATAGCACGCTTACAAGACGATGAACATTTTTTCATTTCCTTGTTTTCGTATGATTTGATATAAGTAAAGTCTTCGCCATCACGAAGAATTAAAAACTTTGCTCATCTGAAAGTAAACATTTCGAAAAATCATTAAACCGTTCGATTTTTCCAAATTTATACTTTCAAAGGTGCAAAGTTTGCAAGTTTTACTCTTCTTACAAATACGTCATTAGATGCTTCAATAAACATATCGCATTTAACATGTGATAGTATGGATAAACTTTATTTCTTCATTAATAAGTATCTTAAATAATATTCCTTCAATATTGATCTATAGTTTACCACTACTGTTTGGTGCCACCGTAAGAATTTTAACATTTAAATTTTGCATTGTATTTTTTAATATATCAAATATTAACTAATAATTTATATTAATGCATTGGGTCTATGCAAATGCAATCACTCAACAACCGTTTTTAGTCACCTATTTGAAATGCAATTATGAGGTTTGCCAAATATTAAAAAAATATTACAGAAAAGATTACTTCAGTAACAAATACCGCTAAGTTAAATAAAAAAGTATTTTTAGTAAACGACACTTTGTTATTTCAACATGTTTATGCCTTGAATAAAACGTGAGAGAGAGAGAGAGTCCAATATAGTATTAAAGTTTTCTTGTTATCTGGTCGGAAATGTAAACAAACTCGTATTACACTCTACACACACCATTGTTCGTTTTTCTTTCAATGAAACATACAAAAACTCTTTCTAGTTTGATATCGTAACGACTCGACCAAAAAATATAGACCAAAACTTGTGATCTAGATCGTAAACCTTTTTGTGCTAGCAACTGTACTTTCGAGTATTTGAAAATTGTGGTGGCGTTAACAACTTTTTTATATACCTCTGATCATCGGTGTTTCCCATTTGCTTAAATTCAGGCACTCACCGTTGAACGATCGGAACACAAATTGCTGAGTGTACAACAGTTGCGATCTATTAGAACGTGCTGCTGATGAGTATAAGGATTCATTTATAAGAAAGGAATAAATGAAACACTAAATGTTTTTAATGTTTCAATTAGTGTTTTATTTATTCTTTAATTAATGAAATTTCACAAAGTGACGACTTTAACAATCAATTATTATTCATTTCTAAAATTTTTAAATTTTTTTGTTAATACTTTGAAAAAACTGTATTAAAAACAAATTGAGTTATAAATTTTGGAATACTCTGTATATTTTCTTTTACTTTTTTTATTTAGTACTAATGTAACATTCATTTTTTAAGGACATTGGTGTTTCTAAAGATTTAAACGAACAGTTCCGCACCCACTTAAAAAATTCAAACGAGCTCCTAGATATAGATTTCAGTATACAAGTTTTATCTTCTGGTTCCTGGCCGTTTCAACAGTCGTTTTCCTTCGGTTTGCCGACCGAGGTACGATATGCTAACACGTATCATATCACATCAATCTAACTTTAACAATTCTTCTTATTATGTTTCAGCTCGAACGTAGTGTACATAGATTTACTAGTTTTTATTCTGGTCAACACTCGGGTAGGAAATTAAATTGGCTATACAACATGTCTAAAGGAGAATTATTGACAAATTGCTTTAAAAATAGGTAAGTCAAGAAGCACCTGGTACAAATATTGGTTAATTTTACTATACGGGGTTAACTCAATAAGAAAACGTAAATATTTCTCTATTGAAACGCAATTATATTTATTATTTTCAAAACAAAATAACATCGATTAAATACTTTATATCAAAACCTGTATACACTACCGATCATAGGTGTTTGTCCACCCAGAAAATAATAGAAAAACAAGTGTAATATTTACTACTACAAAATTAAAATTTTATGTAATTATACCAAAATGTTTTAAAATCTTAAGAAAGTGTTATTTCAAACAATTTTAACAAATATTGTTTTAAATTTGTTTATTTTTTTGATTCGTCAATGTGACCACCATTAGCTTTTATTTCTGTCTGGCACAGTCTAGGCATCCTCCCTAGCAATTTCGCCAGGGTTTCTGGTTCCATCTCCTGCAGTGTTGTCCATAGTATTTTTGTAGAGGTTGTAGCTGATTTTCGTACTTGTCTGTCTAGCTCATTCCATAGCAGCTATATAGGATTAAAGTCGGGACTCTGAGAAGACCATTTCATAATAACAATTATTCCTTCCCATCCTAATTCCTCTAAATATACCAGACATAATTTGGATATGTGTTTGGGATAGTTTGCCTGTTTGAACAAAGTTTTCTTCATTTAATCGTGTTCTAGAATAAACGGCATTCTGTTCCAAAACTTCCTTACAATACCATCTAATTTAATAAGATCGCCTACAGATGTTACAACAAAACAACTCCAAACTGTTTCTGATCTTCCTCCATGCTAGGTGGTGAATGGAATTCATGATTCAAGAACTCGTTTTCCCATTAATCTTCGAACAAACATTCTTCTCGAACCGAATATCTTTTAGATTCGTTGATCTGGAGCGCCTTTTTCCGCTCTTCTAACATACAATCTTTGTCTTGTCTTACCCAAGCCAATCGTTTTATTTTATTTTGCTTGCGCAATAGTGGTTTTCACACAGCAATTCTCTCAAAGAATTTTTCTTTGTTTAAACGCCTTTTCATCATTGCGATGCTAACTGGTTTATGTTAATTAATCACTAAAGGTTAATAAAACCCCTTTCCACTATAATTTTCATTGTATACGTATTTCGACAACTAAGTTGTTATCATCACCAGATAATTAATCACAGTGTTGTACCCGAATCCACGGCAAAATCCGCCTAGAAACAAGTCCGTATCGGACTTTCATCCGCGAAAGTCAAACACATACAGTAGATTCGTTTCATATAATTTAAATGGTATTAACCCTAAAAAATCCTATAAAAGAAACACTAGTCGTCAATAATTCGTCTGAGACGTTTAATGGAGAAGAAGTAAACTCGTTAAACAGAGGTTTAAAACATTGTTTACCGTATCGAGGAGGTGGTTGCAAGCATTGAAACGTCTATTAAGAATTTAAAACTGAGTTCAAAAAAGTTCATTAGGAACGCTTGTAAGATCCAAATTAAACAGAATTTACAGCAACACAAACAAAAGTCAGTTCACCATGAATGGAACTCGATTAAAAGGTCGAAAGATTGTTTTTATTTAAAAAAAAAATAGATAAAGAGAACAAGTTAGTAATTTTAGACAAAAGCGAATACTTTCGAAGAGCGCAAAACTTCATTTCAGAAGGTCCGTATTTTGAATATAAGAAAAATCTATAACCTAAAATGATTAAGGACACTAAAGAGACGTTACAAAAATGTCCAAAGTTGGTTACTCCTAACAAAAAATTTAGACTAAATGTGAGTAATCCCTTGATCCTGTATTGCTTGCCTAAAATATAAATACAAAATCCGTACTTAGACTTACCGAGAGCCAAACACACTGCGTGTGTTTGGCTCTCGGCGATGTAAGTTTTTACGGATTTTACTATGGTTCTTGGTGCGACACTAATTAACTATCTACTGATGATGACAACTTAGTTGTCGAAATACATATACAGAATACGAAAATTATTGTGGAAGGGGTTATATTAATCTTAATTGATTAATTTAGTTATCCACAGTCTCCATCAAAATTTACTTTGTTATTTTTCGTCGGCGTAGCTGCTTTTTATTCAATAAACTATCAGTTTCTTCGTATTTTTCAAAATTATAGTCCGCAGTTCTGCGGCTTAACTTTAGTAATTTTATCAATTACTTTTACCGATATCATGATGGAACACTATAAGAGCATGTGCTTGAATGAATAGTTCTTTTCTACGCGGCATTATTCAAAATATCGATTTCATTTTAAAATAATACACAAACACTACGTCACGAACCCTTTACACTGCGAGAACTGAAAGAAAACTAAAATTTTTATACAAATTCGATACCTCTAGTTACTTGATTTATAACCTAATATAATCATATTTAAAATTTCCGATGTAAAGGTCTTCATTTAATCGCCTTACCTGGGTTGCAAGAAGATCATTGTCGATAATTTCGTTTTAAAGTATTTAAATACATAAATACTGAAGTATATGCATATGCAAAATTTCATGGCATTGGTTTCAGTTAGAGAAGAATATGAAAATATACACGTAGGCAAACAATTATGACCGGTAGTGTAAGAACAATAGTTGCGTCAAAATTGTAGTGAACACTCTTGTGAACGGACGGTTAACAGCAGAAAAACAATCTTAAGAAAAGACGAAATTAATTTTACGCGATAGCCATACATAATTTAGCATTTAATGTGTGTTGGCAATACAGTAATTTCAATCCTAATTCATTTTTCAGATATACCTTACAGGCTAGTACTTTTCAAATGGCTGTGTTATTACAATTTAATGTTGCTGAAAGTTGGAACGTGGCTCAGCTCTCCGAAAACACTCAAATCAAAATAGACTTTATGATCCAAGTACTGCAGATATTGCTCAAGGCGAAGTTGCTGACTTCAGATGACGACGAGATGGATCTTCGACCTGACTCAATCGTTTCTTTATATTTAGGTTATAAAAAGTGAGTAAAAAGCTTAGTTTTTCTAACATTTTGCAAGCTTTGATGTGAGGAGAAAGTTTATTCTAACATACCGGGTGGTCCAGGTTACTTTTGACTATGTCAAATAACGATAAAGTTGTATAGAAATTAAAAAATTTCGGCCGAGCAAAGTTATGTTTCAAAGGGAAAATATTTTACTAACAACATTTGCCAACGAGTGTAGTTTTATATTTTTCTTACGAATTCAGTGAAATACATAATATGGTACGCACTTATCGTATATGCAAGAATGCTACAGGTCGCGAACGACCAACTCAGGGAGCCTTTGTTTATCTGGACAGCAATAGAACAGTGGCCAGGTAGCTGTCACGGAGGTCGTAGTCCACAAGCTATACAGTCGGAGATAGATGTTCATAAAGGATACCAAGAGCAAATAATGGCACATAAAGACTCTTAGTTCGTCTTAGCTCAATTAACCTACTAAGCTGACCGAGAATTCCCTTAAAGATATACAACGCAACAAAAGAACACCCTGTATATGGATTAATCTTTTATTTAAATAATAAATCAGTTAGCAAGTTATCAAAGAATTGATTCAACGTGAAAATATAACAAAAGATGAGCATCAAACGAATAAATAAGCAATATGTCGATGATACAGTTAAATAACGTATTTCAATATCTCGTTCTTCCATATATATATACAGTAAATCATACAATGCCAAGTAATTCTAATTAAATATATACTAGATCACTAGAGTCCGGGAAAATATAGAAGAATACATACACTACTTAAAATAAAAAAACCCTAAAAGCATAAATTGCCATAAGAATGTGTTCATCCGTACAAACAGCATTTTTCTCATGAATGCTATTTGTACGGATGAACACAAAAAGCGTACCTTCGACGCTGGGTTGGTTTCACTGGTTATTTCACTTCAAGGAGACGTCAGATCATCAAAACTCGCACATCAGCAGCTTCCATTTATATCCCTAAACAGAGGCGTTCAAAATTTATGGACATATAGCACGTGTGAGCAGCTCAAAGTGGTGATACTCAACGACCCACATATACAAAGACTCATCGTCAAGCCACTTGGCCAAGGACAGAAGGGTGCAGAGGAAGAATATTCTAGAAGTTCGTTAACAAGTCACACGCAAACAGAGAACAACCACGTGCACCTGCTGCTCATTTATCAAAGCAAGCGGAAGTAAGATAGATATACTAGTATGATGCTGCATACATATAGGCATGTAAAAAAAAACCAAAACATGATACTTGTTTTCCACGGCTTAAATAGAAGACGTTTATTGAATTTAATAAGAAGTTAACATAAAATACGCTTAAACTAAATGCAATATTTACGACTAACTGCTGCGTCATTCGATGAAATTGAATTGAAATAAAACGTTACACTAACGAGATGAACGTATATAAATAATCAAATACACGAACCATACAGGGTTTTTAAAAAATGAAATAAAATATGTGTAAGATAGAAATCGAACCGTAACAAACAAAAATACATTAATATAATTCAATTTTGCTAACTCTTTGAAAAAAATTATGAATGCAATGATTCATTGTGGAATGACTGTCTAGGTATAGTGCGTTTCAAGCTATAGTACTAACGGCAAACTTTCACAGTAGATTGAAAACGGCGGGTGGTATTCAAAAAGTGACCGATATGAGAAATACGCTACGGTCTTATCAATATTTAAGTATTTATTAATAAATGTATACGTCTATTATAGTATGTATATTTTAAGGAAATATCACCTACGCTATGTGAAATACAAGAATACATTTTGCACACTAATTTATTCATAGAATAAATTTATAAAATAAGCAAATAGACAAACAAGCGGCGATGAAAACGTCTAAAATTTACTATACAAATGGAATCTTCGTCACTATTTACATTAATTATGAGTTTCTAGTAAATTCTTTGTAAATCCTTGTTTTTGTTTCAATTTTCGTAACATGATCAATTACACTGCGACGTGCGTTTGAAGAAGTAGGAAGTCGTCTCCTCACTTGAAGTTGCCACCTCATTTACTTTCAACGTCACAACGTCCGAGAAGCGACAAATTACCACTTTCACATTAGTCCAAAAGAAAAAAATAATATATAGTGAGACCCTAAATTAAAAGTACATATACAATGTGGTATCAAATATGACGGATGCATTAATATCACACCAATTTTTTTAAAAATGTTTTATGTCTTGCACAGTACCCGTATTACTTTTTACGTCAATCTACTTATATAATAAAAAAGTGAATAAATCAATAGTATTGTTGGAGGCTTCATATGTAATATATGTAATATTATAAGTCGACGGCTCTTTCTAGATGAATTTTTTAATCCTGCGGTAAGTCCCGTAAAATCAACAACTACAGAATTTTATAATTTTAGTACAAGTTCGTTCTTGTATTCACATATTACATAATCTGTTAATCTGCAAGTCAAAGCTCTAAAAAGAATTAATGTACATCGTAAAATAGCTAAAGTAATATGATAATTATAAACAAACCTGCAAACGTGATATAAACAAAGATGTGGAAATATTCGACAGTTGAGAGCGTAACTATGTGATTTCTGATCTTGCTCTCAACCAATGAGAATTAGCTGTCGTTTCGGTATGCTCAGAAATTTGAGACGAAGTATAATTTTTGTGATGATTGAATTTTTTTTTGTTTTCCTTTTAATACGTGCCATTTGTATTAATTTACAGAATACATTTGTTTCATTCTCTTAATTTGTAAATAGAATTATTTGTCCATAAATAAATGTTTTTTCTATAAACTTACCTTTTTGTTTTCACCTACATTGCAGCTGACACACAAAAACGCCCAGCACCAAATTAAAAAATAGGTACATCGAATGTACGATAAACAAAGCTTTATCTCTTTCTCTTGAACTCGATACGGCACTTCATTCAAATTAGTTGTACGACTAGAGCTGTCCAAAAGAATTTTCACGTTATTATTCTTAACCTAAGAAAATAACGCACGTACACGTTTGCCATGAACTGCCTGGTAATTGAGCAGGGCGATAAAATAGGACTGTATTTGTAGTTATCCTTGATGCGCGTTCTTACCCAAAATGCCTACTTTGGTCTTCCAATCTTGATCTTTTATAATACTTTTAACTCTCGACAAAACCGGTCGCTTTTTTACCAAAATGAAATTACAACTCTATCTGCTTCTGGGTTTCCGGGCTGGAACCGCGTCACTTGTATATCTGCCGACGTTTCGTACCCATTTGTATGGGACATCTTCAGGGCTGAACTACCCCATACAAATGGGTACGAAACGTCGGCAGATATACAAGTGACGCGGTTCCAGCCCGGAAACCCAGAAGCAGATAGCATGGACCACGACCGCGGAAGTCTACGTACCAGATGAAATTAGAACTGTTAGCTGACAATTCTAACAAAAGTTAGCTAACCGTTCTAACTTCTGCCAACTATACCATATGACAGCTAGCACGTGATATAGTGTAAAAACAGAAACGAATGACTACCATTTGTAAAAATTCACTAGCCCCATCTGTTGAAAAAATACTTCATAACTTACGCGACAACCCAATAGTTTGGCGTAATTTCGGTCGTTGCTTTTAAGTGGCCATGTATCGATAGTTATTTTGAATTTATTTTTCTAGACTACTCTGTATTAGTGTAAACTTATTCTTAAAATTTATATTTCAGTAAAAAGCTTCGCGTAAACATAAATATACCAATGAAAACAGAATTAAAATTAGAACAAGAGACAACGCACAAGCATATCGAGGAAGACCGGAAACTATTAATTCAGGCGGCCATAGTAAGAATTATGAAAATGAGGAAGGTACTGAAACACCAACAGCTGGTAGCAGAAGTATTGAATCAATTATCTACTAGATTTAAACCAAAAGTACACATCATTAAGGTTAATATTACTTTTCCTATGCCGTTACGCCTGCTCGATTAACGTTTAATTTTTTTTCTTTTTCAGAAATGTATAGATATTTTAATAGAAAAGGAATATTTAGAAAGAACTGAAGGTCAAAAAGATACTTACAGCTACTTGGCATGATTCAGCAACGGGATGCCAATGTTTGTTGTTTAAAAATTCGTCTAAAACAAAAACAAAAAAGCTTTTCTTGTGACTGTTTTTACGCTTTACTGCGTCTACCGAACATTCGACTCACGTCGAAGTCCGCGAGCGCAGTAATGTTTGTATACTACCTTGTATATATTGTACTTTTTAACGTTTAGTGATCTTGAAAAATATAAATTTATTTATCTTTCTTAAATGTGTTTAATTTGTTCTTTAGGTCTTTGAACGATGATAACTGTTTTCGTTATTGGATTAAGTGACATTATTTCAGGGTATTCAAAAATGGTATTAGCTAGTTTTACGAGTTACATATCAAATACATGTTTACAAAACTATCGAGTGATGGACATGTAAGTAAATGTTATTATTAGAAAAATGCATATTTAATTGTTATTTTTTTGTATATTCTTTTCCAAGTTTTCTTTTAAACTAGTCAAATAGACGGTTACTGTCATCTCAGACGTTGATTGTATGGGACTTTTTTTTAAAATTCTTTTAACAGACGACATAGGCTTCGTCTCTGTGAGTTTATTTTTATGTCCACGACCTGATTGATTTTGGACAGTTCCTTGATATTAAATTTATTTACTATACTACGAACTATAGAATACGATCTGCTAACTATTTCTTCCGTCTCACGGTAAAACATTCCTTGAAGACGTGCCTAAAATTACTTGGCATTTTGGTCATTGTTAATCATTATTACTATTTGCAAATTATTAAAAAATTTATGCAAGATGTCGTAAATATCGTTATTTGTGTGCCAATAATTTTTTGAGCGACTATACCGAGTGTCTTATGACACTAATGTACAAATGTCCCAAAACTCTATCGTAACTGAGCTACAAGCATTTGTAATTTTAGATAACTCCACTAATTCAGATATTATGTATCGTCGCAATAAAATCTGTGAAAATCATTTAAAAAAGAGGTCGCTTTATTAAATTAGTTGTTCAAAATATTGAAGGGGTAGCTCGGCTAACAGTCTCAACAGGAATAGTTTCTACGACATTCATAATTCTAGCAACAAGTTGTTCTGTGTTTTCAAGCTGTCCTGAATAAACCAAATTTTTCAGCCTTGTCCATAAAAAATGATGTGGGGATTTAAGCCTGGTGACTTCGTGAGGAAACAAATGCTGGACCCAATCCATAGGCTCGTACCATATTTATTAATAAAATTTGTTAAACGTTAAAAGAAACATTCATATTTACCTTCTAAAAAAATCTGTTACTTGTCTACCAAATTGATGGGATGCGCCACGGTGCTGTATCCACATTCGTCGTCTTACATTAAGAAGAACGTCATCCAGTAATGTTGTAGAGTGATTTGCCAGGAACCGCAAAATAACGAACTGCCGTGAGACGTTCTTCGATTATAAACAGAGCAATGAGACGGTCGTCAATAATACTCCAAACATTCACCAAAATCAACAGCGGTACGTAATACCTCTACATTAGTAGGGATACCTCAAGTGCTTGTAGCTTAGTTACGATTGAGTTTTGAGCATATGTTCGTTAGACATTTTTAACTTAACCCTTTGCACTCCGTTGTCGCCGTATTTGCGACATTAAAATGCTAACAATAAATCTACTGTCGCCGCTACGGCGACACGGTTATTTTACTGACTCAGCGCCCTTAACACTTAGGTAAGCAAAATCGTCTGTGTTTATCTTATAGTGTTTACGATATGTTTATTATGTTTACATTATACTTGTAACTAATATAGTGCTGGAGTTATTGGTATCCTCCATAAGTTACTAGGCTGGAGTGCAAAGGGTTTTAAAAGTGCATCAGTAACACATTCTTGAACTGTGCCATGGGACACCCGGTATATCGTCTGAAATATCGAAATCATTACTTAATTTTTTTCAAAAAATTATCGTTTAATACTGTCGTCGCCGACAATTATAGTTTAGTAACACCGATTTTTTTCGATAGTTCTAATAGATAACGTGATTTTGTACTATGAGAATGTTTAAAATTAATCACCGTTAAAAATATTTAAAAGAAGCATAATAAAAACGACATTTGAAGGATTGAAATATACATCAGTACAGTCCCTGGCAATTGAATTAAACTCGTGATAAAATTGTGCTAAATTCGCAAAACTAATAAAAAAAAATTAATGGATTAACAAAATCCTTTATTGATAATACAATTGTCATACGAGGCGTGGTTCTTAAGTAAGAACCTGTTTGATATAAGAAGAACACAAACGCAATTTAATTTTTATTAGAAAGCCTGTACCTTAATTTACCATTCAACAGAATTACCACCAATATTATGACACCATATCATACAACCAACTTATGAATTCCATCCACAGAAATTCGCCGTCGATTATTTAAACAAACTTTCCTATCGACTTTCTGTACCAAGTCTTCAGTAATGACCGACGGTCGCCCACTACGCTGTTCATCATGAACACATGGCCATGCTTTAACCCATTTTCGTACCATCCTCTCGCTCATAGTGTTTTCTCCTTAAACTTAGTAAGCAACTACGCAGCTCCAATACGAAAACCACAAGCAGTAGCAGTAGTTGGCCTTGAAGATGTCTCATGTAAATGAAGACGAAATGTCGGCATCAGAAATAAGCGAGTACGCGGTTCCAATACGAAAACCAGAAGCAGTAGCAGTAGTTAGCCTTGAAGATGTCTCATGTAAATGAAGAAGAAATGTCGGCAACAGAAGTAAGCGAGTACGCGGTTCTAATACGAAAACCAGAGGAAGTAACTACGTATAGTAGTGTTCTTCTGTTTATATACTAGAAATTTTGAAGCAAGACATTTTCTATAATATTTAGCACCGAAGAGTTACTCAAGTATGGAAACACGGGCAAATTATACCCTTGAAAAACTTTGCTTACAGACTTTAGCACGCTGGCAAAGTGCGCCATCCTTCATAAACGTAAATGTACCTTTAGTAGGGTTCAAAATTTCTATATAGGGCAGTTAATAGTCTTCGATTACCTCTTTATATCATTTATTACGCTACATTCATGAAATCGCTCGGTTGGCTTCTTTCTAATATACTGACAAATATCTGTAACTGCCTCCAAACACGATTCATCCCTGAACATTGTGCATAGGACAACATAAACATCTGTAAAAGGTTTCCTTCTTTAATGATTAAAAAATAATGTAGTGTAGGAAAAAGGGGGATTCCAATATTCAACATTAAAATGGTTATTTAATTTTGTCCATTCTAACCTGTTTTTTTTAATTTTCATTTGTTTGAAATTTTTTACATCCGTACATGCTATCTGACGTTGAGAATATCGTTCAGTTTACAATAAAGTTTCTATTCTCACTTTCGTATCTCTTGGTATACCTTCTCGTTTACACATTTCACGAAGTTTAATTCATATTACTACTACAAGTAAAAATATTGCGCGATTAAAAAAACGCAGTAAATAATACGTGAAAGAACACAGTTATCCTAGTTTAGGTAATCAGTTTCCGTCTAAATACTTTATAACTAATATTAGGAAACCCCCGCGTACAGCTTTGCTGGGAAAACTGGATAGGTACAATTGTAAATAAAAGAAATGTATGTAATTAGGTAATCTTTTACGGTTTAGAAGTGAATTTATACTCCGTACACAGCTAATCTACTTCGCAAAGCATCTTCGCGTCACTGACATGATGTAAACCAGGTATGGGCAACCTTTGACATGTTGTGGGCCAACCTTTAATGTGCAAATACGTTCGCGGACCGCGTTTTAAAGTAGTGTTCATAATTTTTAGCGATAGATATCAGACATGAAATAATACGACAATGTCTCGCAGGCCGGATCAAATTTTACAGCGGACGGGTTGTTGCCCACATATGATGTAAGCTTTCGATAATGCCTTCACGCGCTTGGCCCCCGTCGGTTCCCATCGCTGGTTAGTCACGATTGTTGAATCTTATTAAAAGCGAGTGATGATGGTGGTGCAGAAAAACACTTTATATTTCTATGGGAAATAGTTTAGTTTGGGTAGTTAGAGTTTTATTTTGTTCGTACACATAGTAAAGGCACTATGTGTGGTCTCAATAACAATTTATATAAGCAAATCCATATCGTCACACGAATAGAATTTCTTGTATACAGACAAAATATATGGCGAGTCTAAAATTCAATTACTAGGGATTGTAGTATTATGGGGTTAAGATAATAAATAAATTAAATTGTTGTGAATATTAAAAATTATAAAATGGCCCTTATTTAATAAACTAATTGAATATGCTTTATAAAAAAATCATTTTAAAATAATATACGTAAAATCGATAAAAAAAAAGACTTATTGATATCCACATACAATGTTTATATTAGAATATAAGCCCTGCATAAAATCAGTCGCAGAAGTTTTCATACACTCCATGAATATTAAAAATCATCAAATGTAAACATCTGATGACAATAAAGCGTATTTACATCCATTTAGTAACGTTAAATATATTTAATGAGAAAATAATGCAAGACAACTATACATCCAACTTTCGTATACCAGTGAAAGCACTTATGGCCTTCAATGGAAAAGAACAAGACATCTATCGAGATGCAAACAGCGATATATGCTTATAAACGACAAATGAATGAACATAATTTTGTATTATTAAGATGGAATGTGATATGCACTAAACACTTAGAGCTGTCGGCGAAGGTAGACTACCTGACGAACTCTAGAAATGTGCAAACGATCTTCGTGATCATTTCTATGCCTCACAATAATTAAACTTATATTAATTACACTAATTTAAGATTCTGCAGCGTAATCTTAATATAATTAATGATTGGTGTGTGCAGAATGCTATTACTATTAATGCTGATAAGTGTGCTCTTGTCATTTTTACTAAAAGTAATAATCCCCTTATTAGCCGGTTCGCCATTGATCACACTATCATTTTGAGGAAGTCGGGAATTATGGATATTGGGGTCATGTTTGAATGGAATTTACAGATCATATTACTACTGTATGTACTTCGGCATCACGTGCCCTTGGTTTCCTTGTGCGTTCTTGCAAACACTTCAATAATGTTGCTGCTCTCAAGGCTTTATATTATGCTTTTCTTCGGACTAAGCTTGAGTATGCCTCGGTGGTATGGTATCCGTGCTATATTTATCAGAGTTTGTTTCTGGAGAGAATCCAGAAAAGATTTCTAAAGTATTTATCTTACCGGCTTGATGGTACATACCAACTGAGGGGAGTTGATTATAAAGCGTTATTGGTTAGACATTGCTTTCAATCTCTGTCTTGTCGTAGGGATGCTACCAGTGCGAAATTTCTTGTTAACTTGATTAACAAGATTGTGGATGCCCCATCTGTAGTGTCTCAGGTTGGTCCATTGGTTCCTTCTCATTCCACTCGGTCTTTCGATTCCTTCGCTCTTCCTAGGGCCAGGACTAATGTTCTATTCAAAGATCCGCTTACTCACATGTGCAGGAATGCGAATAGGTTGTTTCCAGATCCCTTTCATAGGAAATAATATCGGTGGTTGAAGAGTTTGTGGCACAACTTCGGTTTCATCTCAGTTCTTTTTCTTTTTTACCTATTAATATATATTTAAGTTTTTAGTTTTTCATTTATTATTATTGTATGTTTTAATTTTCATATATATTTAAGTTAGTTTATTTAATATTTGTACACTGTCCCTAACGTTTTTGATTTATCCTTTAAATCGCTTGTCGGTTGGACAATAAAAATATTATTATTATTGTTATTATTAATAACAATATGAAGCTTATTAAACATTTAAACATCGAATGTCACAAAAGTCTTCATAAACATAGTAAAATAATTTTTTAAATTAAAAAATGTTTAATATTTTGTTAGATCCCTATTTACGTTTTTATTAATGATTTTAGTAGTGACGTTGTGCTTTTGTCATTTTGCTTTGAGATACTCCCTCGCGTGTTCAATCGTATTTAAATTCGATGACTGACGTGGCGAATGTTCGTTGTAAAATAACCATTCTTGTCCAACGTCAATTCTAAGTTTCGAATCTTGATTCCACCGGATCTATACGTCGCCTAGCAATAACTTTTTACATTTCAATTTTTTTTATTACACTCTGCACTGTAAAAGGTATTTTCCACCAATAAATTTGACTATTTAACTATAGGATTTCCTTTCTTTGTATACTTTTATGATTAACTCACACATATTACAAGGCGTGTGCTTATTTTTGCGATTCACTTTTCTAAACGAAGGCTTTACTTTGCATAATTACATGACACTGTGAAGGGGATTTACCGAATTCGTTGCAAATGTTAACAATGAAGAAAATACGTCATAGGATAGAGTGTTATGAAACGTTTGTCATATTCGTTGTTAGAATTATATACCAAACTTTATACTTTGTTATTAAAGCTTTTTAAAGTTTTAAATCGAGATAGATACAATCTCTAGCCAAAATTAATATTTCGCAAGTCCACCCTCTGCTTTTATCATTACTTGCACCCTCTTCGGAAATTTTTCCGTATAAAATTAATTTAAACATTTTAATGGAGACTGTGGTTGATTGAATTAATCAAAAAGATAAATAAAATATCTTTCCGCAATAATGTTCGTATTCTATATACACATTTCGACAAATAAGTTGTCGTCATCAGCAGATAATTAATCACAGTGTCACACCTGAGTACGCGATAAAACTTGCTCAGAAACAAATCCGTACCAGGCATTCGCCGTCAAAGTGAGTGTGTGATTGGCTTTTGACGCTAATGATGACAACTTAGTTGTCGAAATGCATACACAGAATACGATCATTACTGTGGAAGGGGATTTTATTTATCTCTTTTGCTTAACACATCTCGGATATTGGCTTTCAATTCTTAGTGACATTTTTTCTTGAATATCGATTTCAATACACACATTTTCAACAATGTTGTTTCGCGGCCGTGGAATCAATGGCAAATTCACTCCAAAAGGTTTGTCACAGATTTTGCCTTATTTCAAGGGGCACTATTATTTATAATAGTATAAAAACCTTCATTAGAATCTAGTTCGTATAAATATGGAAGCAGAACGTTCACAAACAGTGTACATTGTCTTTGCTCCATTGTGTCCAGTACTACCGAGGTCCAGGGCTTTCCAACATCATCTAAAACCAGATCAGTCTTCACTATACCGTTCAGAACTATGTCGTCCCAAAAACTAATTTTTTCTGTTTTTGCCTCTACTTTTTATGCGTCACTGAACACAATCTATAAGTTCAAGAATCACACCAGATTTTTTTAGCAAAAAAGCTTTTTTTAATAAACGTATCTGCCTTTATTTGATTGTACTTTTCTCCAGTTCTCTGTTGTGTCATTTTCGTGAAGCTTTGCCCATTGGAAAGAGCTTTCTTCATTGTAGCTAGTAGGTGGTTTTTTAATTGGACGTCTACATTTTACACAAGTGTTCGTACAAGCGCCTTCAGAGAGAATTTTTTTGATACTTCTACTTGGTCGTCGACTGTTATTCTTCCACAAACATTTCCCTTGATTAAAAGAGCAGTACGTTGCACTGTTCGCCGTTAAAACTTGTTCTATTTGTGCATTTTGTCTTTGCGCAACAAAGTGGAAATACTAATTTTATTTCAACAGACATGTGTTTTGCTCAGTCCATATCGTCTAATCGTATCATAAATAAAAACAAATACATTCACTAATTTAAATTAAATAAAACCTACACAACGCCACTCGGGAACATGAACTGAAATACTGTCGAGTGTTAGATATTAAATTATTACAATGCCCTTAAAAACAACCCGCTCACGCTCGTGAAAGGGTCGATGAAAAGAACAAAGCCATTACCGGAAACCCCAATTTTTCCCTAGAAATATTTATAGATAGAATATATTAAATAAACATTAGATAGCTTCGGTTGATCGCCTCGTTTTGGAATTACATTAGTTAATTATTAAAAAATGTACAAGGTGGCTAATATTCTGACCAAGGACTGTAGTGCGCGAAAACTTTTGCGATGATATTCGACGGTGGAATATTTACCAAATTGTTTTCTACTTTGAAATATAACATCTTTTTTTTTATATATAGATTGTACTGTCAGCCCTTCGAGAAATATTTTGTACCTAATAAATATAAATTAAAATTGATTTAACTGGTTGTGCAACTGTACTGTCTTTCAATTTAATTCTTATATTGGATTATTACGATTCTTTAACGTTGTTAAATGCAGATAGATATGCATTATCACAATCGAATATTTCACTTTTAGCATTCATGGTATGTACCAAAACTTTTCTGACTAACTGTATACGCATAAAATATTGTAATTTAGTAAAATATATTCGTTCTAAGTTTGCATTGTCTCCTTATAACATATTTCTGAAGTGCATTAAAGCTTCCAAAAATTTTCATTTTTGAATACCTTGTGTCAGATTCAACGATTCAACAATGCACATGATTGGAAAGACTTGTGTAAGAAAAAAAAAATGTAATTTTTAAATAAATACCAGTTGTAATTATTATAAGATATAATTATTGCCAAACCAAATTCCATAAGATTTATTTTTGCAAGTTAACAAACCTTTAATCAACAAATTCGACTTCGCATCAATCTTGTACATATTATAGTATAAATAATAATAATAATAAATCGAATTTGTGTGTTGTATATTTCATGCGTTTATTGCGTGTGTAAAAAAAATGTAATTGCGCAGGCCGCAATACAGCTCTCTTCCTCTGTCTGTCCACGTTTCCCCATTCATTTTATGATAAATCATTGTTCCAATACATGGTATATATGGATATATATGTGGTAAAATTATAGTTCCTCGAGAAATTAACTTGTATTAAAAAATGTTATGGAGTTTTTTTGTATTATTGCCAATCCTGGTTTCTACATACAATATATTTTTTGTTGTATTGTTTATATTTGATGTGTATATTATTATAAACTGACATTTTTGACACAATAAATTTTTTTAAATATTTTGATTTTATTATGGAAAGACCTATGATTACAACTATATTGGAACTTTAATTTCTCTTAAAATATTTGCGCATTTAGTGTACAGTACACGCCAGGAGAGTTGGCGAACGGTGAGAGTAAGTTCGTGCAACATTGGAAGTGATGGAAAATTTTGCAATAGGTTTAACATAAAATATCAAACTACCATAGGCGGCGGACATTACACATTTAATAGCAAGTGAGCAATCTTAAGTGTACATAGAGAAATATAAAATTAAATTGGCAACACTGAATAGTTGGTATGGATTTGTATAGTATTGAAGATAATTTGACAGTTCTTATACATGAGTAATTAAATCGTGTATGGAAGAAGGAAAGAAAAGATTTCATACATTTGTAATGTTAATTGCAGCATAAAATTGCCATAAATTTTATTTAGAAACAATTTATAAATACTACTTAAAATAAACACTGTTGTAGAACTATTGCAACTATTGAAAATGAACACCATCAACCTTTCAAGTATACGAACAAAAAGAAATCTAGTGGAGTTGAATCTGGAGACTTGGCTGGCCAACGTCCTTAGCAAAGGACGCTGGCTAATAGCAAATGTTCAAAATAACCACCATCAACCTGTAAACAAAAATCTACTCGTCTCTCCATATTGGTAAAAACATTTTGTAATACCTCCACATTTATACGATGTATTGCTTCTATTATTGAGTGCTTTAATTTCTCCATAGTATGCAGTATGTTGCTAAAGACTTTGTCTTTCAAGTATCCGAAGAAGACAAATCTAGCGAAGTCAAATCTGGAGAATTTGCTGGTCGACGCTGCTAATTAATCTTTCATGGAAAATTCTCCTAAATACTTTAAATTAACATATGCTGGATTATAATAGTTTATCAATGAATGAATTCCAATATATGTTCTCTATGTCAAGCTGCATTAATTGTGTCATAAAAGAATACTGGTACCACATAATGTATCTGCTTGACATAAGAACCCAAACTCCAACCTTCAAAAGACGCAAACTTGTTTCTGTGAACATGTGGATTTTTGGAAGACCATATACGATAATTTTGACTATTGATGTATCCAGATAAGTGAAACGAAACCTCATCCGGAAAAAAACCTATCTTATCGTTGTCAAATATATTGCTAAACCAGTTGCAGTATTCTTTTCAAGCACCAAAACATGAGCATTCAATTGTTGATGAATTGATATTTTATATGGTTTAAATTCAAGCTGCTTCTTAATTGCTGTAACCGAGCACTACCATACCATACACCTATAACAAATATTTTTTATATATTGCTATGTTTTAAGAAACATGCCTACCTATGTGTGCAGATAATTTTCTAAATGATTTATTTGGGCTAGCTGCGATTCTGTTAGGTATATCTGGTAAAGTATCTCCAGTTAAAATAGTAAATGTATTCTCTCGTTTCATACTTATATTGACCAATTATATATCTCAAATGCGGTATATTCAATTTGGTGCTCCGTTTGTCGATTGGATCATAAATTGCATAGAATGTCACTTTACTTATAAATTCCAGAATTTAATTTAGTTGTTAAAGTATACTATATTTTGTAGTAAGTTAATAAACTTTTTCCTTATAATATTTATGTAATTCGAGATAAAATCACCAGTATTAACCTCGACTGCTTGCTTTTAGGAAACAACCCACACTATCGCATTTGGGATGTTTCCTAATAAGTAAATCGGGAAAAATATATCCGAATATGCATAGCGTTCTTGGGGTTTTATTATTGACTATACCCTTCGAAAAAAATCGTAATTTTCGTCAATATTTCAAGCATTCTTTAACATGATTTCGTTTTACATTTCGTGGTCAGATGTAGTTCAGTGTAATTATGTGGATCCTGGCACGGTTTAGATATAAAAACAGTGTCATATTGAAAATGTATTTGTATATAAATAAAATATCTTTCATTTCTGCAACTTATATTTCAATCAAATAAAATATTTACAGTAGGTGGGATTTAACATGGTTCTACAGGGTTTTATGTACGACATTTTTAATAAAATTTTGTAGTGAAAATTATGGAAATTCAAATATGTATAATCCTTAGATAAATATTCATGTGGAGTTTTGAATGCAGCCTACCTTTATGGTCCAATTTATTACAACAGAAAACATATTTTACATACATTTATGTATACAGTACTGCGCAATTAAATTAGGGTCACTCACATTTCTTACAAATATTTAGAATTATTTAGTAACAGAATATCATATTTTCTGTTGTTAAAATATCTTCTTTTGTAGTATTGGCGATAATCCTTTACAACTATAAAATTCCCAGTTTTCTAATCACCACTAAACACCCTTCTCGAGATATAACGCAATTATGGGGGTGTTTACATTCGCCAGTTTTTCGTTAGTCTGAGTGCAGCGTAATATGTGTAAAGCGAAAGTTTTATTGCAGATTTCGTATTTGTGAAATATTAGTTTTAAAATTTTGACATTTTATTTGCTTTCATTTGAGGGGTGGAGTGTTATTTTTGAACAATGGACAGACGTTACCAATGCAAAAAAAATGACAATAGAGATTTTATTAAAAACTGGAAACTATTTACATCCAGAAAAAGCAAGACAAGAACGTGTTTCTTATCAAGCAACCACTTCGAGCGGCCGCATTCGTTGTGGAAGAAAGAGAAACGCAACAGATTAAATATTGAATGAATATTTCGGCTTTTCTAGGTTGTTTTTCGTGATGGATCGCGCTTAGAGATGGTAACGAAAAATTTTCGTTTTATTAGGGGAAGATCGCATGAGCGCTACCATGAAGCTGCAGCTAAACATCTTCCAACTATTATAATTTAGTCCTGCATGCCAGGAAAGAGTACAGCACAAATCCATAATGGAATCAATTCCATATATTGATTCCTTAAGGTCTGGAGATGTTTACAAATTTATGCAAGATTAGTGCACCATGCAGCAGAGCAAAAAATAGATTTGTTTTCTGACAGCAACTTGCGGGTCTTGCCGTGGTCATACAGCTCTCCATACCTAAATCCAATCGAAAACGTATGGATTAGCTAAGAACTAATTGTTTACTCAACTCAAACCCCATCGTAACTGTTTCAAAACAAAATATTGAAGATACTCGGCGCAATAATCAGGATTTTAAGAAATTAGCTGCGTCATGTATCGGAAGCATGCCGAGAATTGCTGCCGTGATCAAAGCAAAGGGGTGGTTTAACAAATATTAATCTATATTATTAAGAAACATATTAATCTTCATATTATGACGTTAATAAACATTGTTTATGTCGAGTTATTTTTTTTTAATTCGTATAAAAATTACACTAAGAAGTTGAATTTATATGGTGTCCCTAGTTTTATTGCGAGGTACTATATTTTTTAATTAAAGGCTATGAAAGATTAACTCTTTTTACTAACATTTCACACAACAGCGATCACAAAACCTCTGAAAATATCTTACAGCACCGAAAAACTGGACATAAAATTTGATTACAATTTTAATTAAAAAAAATTAAAATTAATTGTTAATATCTATGCTTTATTGTAAGTATAAAATATGATGATTAAAAAATTAGTGTAAAAAAATAAAAATAATTTTTTGGGTGAATATTCTTCAATCAGTGATGGCCAGAACAACAGTGGTGTTGTTGATTATGACTACTTATATGGGAGGATGTGGGTAAAGGAGTTGTGCTAATTAATTTCTTATTCATTTTACTTAATACTGCATACGGGTAAGTTTCTTCATCATCATCCATGGGGGATGTCTCATCTAGCTGGTAACTGAAAAAACCATGATTGTTAATTTTATTGACGGCAGTAACTTAAACATACTTTAGCGCCTTAAAAAAATAATTGTACTTATTGTGCTTCAAAACAGTTAATATAACTTTACGCATATGATTCGTAAATGCTACCAATTCTAAAATTTGCATCATAAACTTGCCCAAACCCTTTCTTCTAATAGCAGATTCTATTTGTAATTCATAACTAAAATAAAAGTTCAAAATAAAATTGTTTATGATATTTAATATTACTACCAATAAAGCACTTCCATCCCTTCATCAAGATCAAATCTAAAATGCGAAAATCCCAATAGGGTACCATCAGTTGAACGAGTTATTAAATACCAAGCATCCTCGTCAGTAAGTTCTTCATATTTTTTCGTATCATTCCAACCCCATGAGCAATCTTCATATCTGGTAAAATGTTTTTTGAAACTATAAGCTACTCTACTTACATCAAATTATATACTTCACTTTCATATTTGTCTTGGTTAAATTAAATATCCATTGCTTTGTATTTTCATCTAGTTCTGTTACTCTTTTTATACATAATTCTGCTTCAATACCATTTTTATTAAATTTTCGAAACACTGGAAAGGGCTCTAGAGGATCGGTCAGTTTATTGGCTTTGTCAACTACTTCTTTCGCTAATGCTATTCTTAATTGCTCCTCTTTCCGTGCTAAGCGTTTTTCTTTACCTTTATTGCTTTTTCTCTGGAGTATAGGTTAGAAGAGTACATAAATAGATAAAAAATGCTTTTGACCGTTTATAATATTGATTCGTACTTTGTTTATTGTAACTTGCCCCCATTTTACTTATAATTCAAGTTTTCTATATTAATTTTTAATTGAAATTCATCAATTTGAACTTAATTTGTCAACATAACTAAATAACGCGTATTTGATTAAATAACTAAAAACGCGGTAAAGGTTACTTTCAAATTTTCAAATTTCCATAGATTAAATTCTTTTCTGTATGCAATGTATGAAGAATTCTTACAAAATTTTTATTATATTCACATTTTATAAATATTTCAAGATATAATATCTAAGTTATTGCAATTTAAATCCATCAAAAATATTAGAATATACACGAAATAATATATTCAAGTACGTAAAACTATTATTTTGGCCTTACTGTATGTGCGCTAATTGAAATTATTGAAAGATATCACACAGTATAGTGACTAATTGCAATTCTAAGAAGAATTTTGAAAACTATAAATCTATTTACACTTATTTCACCATGAATTAGACTAAAAAATGGCCTAAATCTAAAAAAGCAGAAATAAAATAGCTGCACATGCGCGAATAACGAATGCGCTTTTTTAACCAATAGTGAAAAAAACAGTACATGTCAAAGTCAAAAAACGTTGAGGTTAAAAAGTTTGATTAATATTTGCCATACTACTTCCAAGATCTCACAATATAGTTAATTTGTCATGGTACACGCGACGTATGAAAATTTTTTGGAGAATCACAGGAATCAGCTAGAATCGTCTGGCATTCCAGATTATTTTTGGCCAACACTCTTCCAAAAAATAATAAAGCAAACATTCGATGCCGGTAATATTTTCTCTTTACTACAAATAGATTATGAAGAAGAAGAACGAGGTAAATACGATCCAGTATGGCAACTGCAAATCAAAGTCGGAGAAGGAATCAAACACACAGACCCACATCACATTTACCTAGTCGATCATGCATGGACATTTCGCACTGAACATGCAAAAAACCAGTTGTTGCAAATAGAAAGTTTGCGAGAAAGAATGGCTACAATTATGGGTATTGATAGTGAAATTAATAAAAATGAATTAAGTCAGAAGATATTAGATGAAATGTGGAAATATGCAAATTCTTATTCAATTGGAAATGCAGAAAACATTGAAGAAAGACTGCCTGTTTGGTACATAATGGATGAAGTAGGATCAGCAGTACAACATAATGATGAACCAAATTTTAGAATGGTTCCGTTTATATATGTTAATGATCAGATGACATATTCTTTGATATTTCCAATAAAGGATTTGTTATTTGGTGAAGTTGTTTGTAGAGATTTTATTGAAAATGTGAAAGATGAACAAGAAAGACGAGCTTACTCTTTACCCTGGAAATATTTCTCATTTTTAAATGTTAATTTTAACCACTTATTACAAGGACCTGATTATTTTTTGAGTGGTCACATTAAAGAATCTTTACCGCTCTTACAGAATTTTAACCAAGCCTTTCCAAAAAAAGATAGATACAAAGTGTGTACAGAATACAATATTATTAAAGAATATTTGACAGATAATCGTTTTGAAATCACGGACGATGCAAATGAGGCTGATATTTTATGGTACACAAGACATTTTAAAAACTTTGAATTATTAAGTGAGACACCCGAGAAATTTGTGAATCAATTCCCATTTGAATATATATTAACTATAAAAGATCTGCTTTGCATTACATGCAGAAGAAAGCAACCAAAGACACATGATATATTAACTCTAGAAACATTTCCGATATGGCTGCCAACAACTTATAATCTCAAAACGGAACTGATTCAGTTTGTTAGTTATTATCACAATAGGGCCAACAAAGAACTGGATAATCATTGGATAATAAAACCTTTTAATTTAGCTAGAGGACTGGACACACATATAACAAATAACTTGTCATATATTTTAAGACTGCCTTCGACTGGACCCAAAATAGCTCAGAAGTACATTGAAAGACCCGTTTTATTTTATAGAGATGAAGTGCCAGGTAAAGTGAAGTTCGATGTGAGATACGTTTTGCTTTTGAAATGTGTAAAACCATTAGAGGCTTATGTTTATAGAAACTTTTTTTTGAGATTTGCCAATAAGCCATTCGAATTAAAAAATTTTGATGAATATGAAAAACATTTTACTGTTATGAATTATACAGAGGGAGCTGTTCTAAGACACATGCTTTGTTCTGAATTTAAAACTCACTGGACTGAGCAGTATCCAAGAATATCTTGGGACTCCATAGAGGATTCCATTTTCGCAATGTTTGAAGAAATGTTCAACTGTGCCATTATTGAAGACCCACCTTGTGGTATAAGTGAAAGCCCTCAGTCCAGAGCTTTATATGCAGCTGATATTATGTTGGAATGGAAAGACAACGAAACTGTACAACCAAAATTGTTAGAAGTTAATTGGACTCCAGATTGTAAGAGAGCATGTCTTTATTATAAGAATTTTTACAATGATATCTTTAAGTTACTATTTCTAGACGAAGGCAATGATGAAGTCTTTAAGAAATTATAATCATTTGCTTGATTTATCATTAACTGCTATGTAATTTGTGATACTTATTAAATGTTAACATTGGCAATAAAATTATTTTGAATTTTATTTTGTATTGTAATATCGGTAATATTCAGAAATTTAAAGTATAACAATAATTACGTATTTTATCGGCGAAGACATTGATTAGACACATCTGTATGTTAAAATCATATTTCAGCCGATGTTAGTCAGAATTTGTGCGCCTGTATTGCTGTTTTTTTATATATCTTTTCTAGCATTTTTATCAAATAAACTAACCATTTTTCATCAATGTTTTTTATTATTCTGTCATAATTGTGAGATTTTAAATAATAAACAGTTCGATGATCTTCTTTAGCTTTAAACACTGCTTGATTCCTTGCCGGTATACAGTAGTGTGCTTAAGTAAGTAACCGCCAAAGTAGTTTAAAATATTAATATTACTACTTAGTATGACCATTTTAGCAGACAAAATGTTACTCCATTCTTTCAAAAGGATATGAAAAAGTTGATTTGTGTTAATTAATAATCTTTTCTGATTCGTATGGTGTAAATAATCACACACATGTTCGATATTTAAATCTGGACTTTGCGGTGGGCAAATTAAAGTTCGTGTAATTCCTTGCTGATCAATTTCATTTAAATAATTTTTAACAATCATAGCCATATGCTTTGGATCATTATGGAAAATTAATTATTTCCAATTAACTGTGTCCATGCTAATACAGCATCTTGCTGCAGAATCGCTAAATGTTTCACTCCTTTAATTTTAATTAATGAGACAACTTCTTGCACAAATACGCAACCCCAAACTTGCACAGACGCATCTCTATATTCTATTGTCGACTGTATACATGATTATACGCTTTTCCAAACCCTTGTGATTATACTGTTTCTTTTCGGATCCAAATATTTCAAATATAATATAGACTCATTTGTCGCTCATCCAATGTGAATAAATTCGTACATTTTCCAACAATTTCTGTTTATGATCCCTTCCAAGGAATGGCTTCCTTCTTACAACACGAAGTCTAAGTCTCTGTTTAATTAAATGGCGTCAAATGGTAGAAGGATGCACATAAACTCCTGTCGATTTTCGAAGAACTGTTAAATCTTTGAATTATTTCGTCCTACTTCACAAGGAAGTCAATTACAAATTTGATGATAACCTTTTACTTTTCTTAGTCTTGCCGTTCTTCTTTTATTAGTCACCAAACCGGTTGCTTTGTGCTTTTTGGTAATTTTAAAAATCGACGACATTGAAAATTAGTGATTAAATTAATCACTAAAGATTAGTAAAATCCCTTCTACAATAATTTTCATCAGCAGATAATAAATCACAGTGTCGCACCTGGATCCACGGCAAAACCCGCACAGAAAAAAGTCCGTTCCGGGCTTTCACCATCAAAAATAAAACACATACTATAAATTCGCTTCACATACTTTAAATTGTATTCTACTTTTAAAAATTAACCACTTATCTTAAAACACAACCCCCTGGTTACATATGCGAACCTTTTTAACGGTCGTATATTACTTTTCAACGAACTGAAAGAGACAAGAACATGAAATCCAACCACCATCGGCGTTTAACACATGGCTTCTACTTTTTGAAATACATATGCTTTTACAGATATCTAATCTACGGTAATTATTCACATTCACAATTTTGAGACATATATGGGGTTGTCAATCGCGAAAACTCATTTACTTTTCCAGTTCAGTCCTTTTTTTATAAAGAAATTCTTCTAAATATTTTAAAGTTTTTGGAATCGGTACCGAAAGATAAAATGACGTTACATCGAATGACACTAAAATTTAAGTTAAGTTATAATGTGCAGATAATTTTTTGAAGCATGCTACATGCTGATTGCACACGAGAGCAAATGCTGCGGGTCGCGAACGACCGCTCGGGGGAGCTTAAGTTTTTCCGGGCAGCAACCGAACGATGTCAGCCAGCTATCGCGGAGGTCGTGGTTCGCAAGTTCAGATTTTTTTTTTTTTAGTTTTAGTTTTAAGATTACAAAAAAAAGAGAAGGGCGCCAAGAGCGAAACTATGGCAGATGTAATCGTTTGATTTCTCACAGGCTGTAGCTCTATTGGCCTGTGAGTTGCCTAGAATCCCCACAGGTACGACGGGTAAATTAAGATTGAAACACCCAGTACATTTGTACTCAAGAATTCCACTATTTATTAAACATTCCTCTACCCTCTCTCAACATATGATAATTTATTCTTTATATATATATACAAGTATCAATGACTATGTAACACAAAAGGGGGAAATAAATATCTCAACAACTAAAGAACATTAAAGTTTTCGGCGACCCCGATATATATATATAAATATATATATTGAGTTTACACTAGCCAATTCTGTGAATTAATATATTTCTCACATATCGTCTCGTAAACTAATTAAATCCACTAAAATTGGTTCCCTAAATTTATTACATTTCCCACATATAATTTCGAAAATTAATTAAATCTACTAAGTTGGATTATTAAATTTACAAACAACTACGACGCCTTATTCTTTTGCTCTACATGTTCCCACTCTGTGAGTTATTTTTTTTGTACTAGTGTCGAAGTATAATATAGTAAATTGGAGGCTACTTATCGCATCCAAGCTGAGGTGCAATTCCCGTGCGGCCCAGAACCGGCCTCAGGCGGCTGGGAAATTCCGTCGGAGTTCGGTGGTATCTACGGAAGAGTAGCGTTGGCCGTCACGATGCTTCGTTGGAGTTTTACTTATATATGTGCGGGCACCTAGACCGCGGTAATTGGAGAAACCCTGTGGATGGTAACGGGCTCTGAAGATGATTTGCTAATTACGTTCAGATACACATGTGATTATAAGAAATCGAAGCGGGTCGATATTATACGTCCAAACTTTCAAATGCCATCGATATAGATAGATTGTCTCGGACCAGGGCGAGTAAGACGAACGGGGGGATGTTTTTGCATTCGCTATATGAACACCTGCTCAATATCAACAAAATCAAGGTCGATGTAAACGTACGCCGAAATATATTTATTTAAATATATTTTAAAACTTTAAAATGAATATGATATCCTAAATATGTGTTTCCACATAACCTTCATCAATGGCCATAGGCGTCCCTTCTATCAAATACGGCAGGGTTATTTTAATAAATAGATAAATATACAATACGCCGAAATATGTTCTAAATGAAAAATAAACCGTAACAATCAGTGTAAAAATAAAAATGCTTTTATACATTTATTAAAGTAAAAGTATCGCCAAATTGTAGAATGAATGTAAAGTCGTTTCATATGTGAAAATGAAATGGTCGAAACTATTTTCTTTGACAAAATATTTAAATGGTGTTTTTTAAAAGGGCGGTTTTCAAGTCAACTACCTCAGCAAGTAGCCAGAAATATTTGGAACATTTCCATTATGCTTTTGCAGTATTTTGTTCAGAAATTAATATTGATTCGTTGTTTCTTATTCCTATTTTAACCAAAACTTACAAACTATAGCTAATTTTCTTAAAAATTCATCATCCATCAACAGATGGTGCATATAAAAGACTTCATGTACTATTTTAAAATGTATTTATTTACACAACACTCTTAATATACCATACATACATAAATATAAAATATTAAAATTGTAATATATTACGCAGTTTTACTGACAATTTCATTTGCATTCACCACGACAAACACTTGACCTAATTCTTCATATGGATAACTTCTTTTTAAAAACGTATCCATTAACTTAACTCCAGAAACTAATCTAAGACCAGGTAGTAATGGAATGGCTTTGAATTCTAATTCTTGAGAGCTGCGTGGAGCCAGCGATTCTAATTTCTTACCAGATACACCGCACCAAGTCATACCTTCGCGTTCTTCCAAAAATAGAAGTAAATCAATTGCACGCTCTCTAAATAAAAAAAAATTAAAAAATAGCATGAAGATTCCTTAGGATAAGGATTATTTTGTCATACTTACGAATTATTAGCTAGCTTGCATCTAAAGGTAAAAGGTTCTTCTAATACTACAAAGTTAGGTAGTTCTATTATTGATAATCTGATATCACCATAATCAGGTCCCTGAAATTTTAATTAAAACGTGATTGTATTTGAAATATAATTTTGATTTCGAAAACAACTTAACAACACCCCAAGGCTACACTAGATTCTATAAGATATACCAAGTTTCAAGAAAAATTACCATTCTCTGAAGCTGACTCGTTTGTAACCTGCCTTTCTCCCCCAAATTACTTCTCCATACAATATCCAGTTTTCCAATATTCGTAGCTCCACTTAACGATTTTAAATCGTTGCATAGCTTGGGATCTGGTGTTAAGCAGTATAAAAACTGACAAGTTGCTTGTTGTTGCAGTAATGTAGTTTTTCCAAATACACTCCTACCAGATGGTGTAACATTAAGTGACGTTACTGAAAAATTTTGTATGCTATGGTGCTTTAGTGAGAAAGCATCAAAAGATGATTAAAAAGCTTCCTTAATATATTAGGATTCATTCTTAATCAACTTCTATACATAGTTAGCAACAGTCTTCTCAGACATTATGTAATATAATTGAAAATATTCCAATTTAGTACGTACCATTAAATAAATTTGATGCATCTAAAGCTACTTTTTCTAAGCATATTGGACCTGATGTAATATTTTGCACTTGAGCTTCTAAATATACATCGTCATTCTCAGCATTATAAAATTTTGTCTTTACATCCAAAGGTTTTAACACCTGTATTTTGAAAAATTTTCTAAAAGACATGGGAACACAAGAAGGAGTTTGGTATGTGACTTCGCACACTAATCTAAAAGATATAACTGCTGCAGAATTATTAAAAAAATCAAATAATTAACGGTTTACATATGAGTGCCAATTTCTTTGACTTCGTGATGGATAACTACATTTACTGTTTCATCTGGACCCAATGAAGGTGTTGGCGGATTCATGGAAAGGGCAAGACGTTGAGAAGTTGTTTGTAAATCAATCTGAATTTTTTAATTTTATTATATGTTAAGCATAATTCTTAATATATTACCTTGACACCAACATTGCTAACAGTTTGTTGTGTTTCACTATACACGCAAATGTAACTAGAAAAGGTTTCTCCAAGGTATATATTAACTGGATTCTGTGGTAATAATAAAAATTGTCCTATGGCTAATGTTCCAGTACCTGACACAGATGTTGGATCTTTTTGAAGTATCTCATTTAATAAATTCCCTGGCAAATCTTTACTGTCACAAGTAAGTGGTAGAATACTTGTTAGTGTTGGTTTAGTTAATCGCATAACTACAAGAATTAAATATGATTTTGTTAATAGGAAGAACAAAACTAACCTTTTAATGAAACTAAGTGCTCCTCCGGTTCCATTATTGTTACTATAAAATATATATTAATTATAAAGAAAACCTATAAAATTTCACATTTATGTACAATATATTTTTCAGTTATTTATTTGCATTTTTAACATAACCTAATTTTCAATTACTAAATATTCCACGAGATGTCACTATTTAAAAATATTGGAAGCAAACTTCTTGTACAAAGATTATGAATTTCTTAGAAAATATGTAATAAATTATCACATTATGGATACTAGATAATATGGTAAAAGTCGACGTTTTAGAAGAAAACTACTATTTTCCTTTTTTAAATGATAAATTCATGAATTAGATATGCTTTTAACCAAATTTTAAAGTGATTGGTAAATAATAGTACAAAATTTATTTGAAAAGTCAGTTAAAACATAGACAATATAAATATACAAAAGAAGATTTTATTTACATAATATTCAAATACAATTTAAACTATTTAAATGACTTAAAGTAATTAATCACAATAACTTATTTGTGTTGTATTAAAGAAAACTTATTTTCCAACTATGATATTACCCAATACATATATAACTAGAATACATTGCTGTTTTCCAGAATTGTCATTCTCAAATAATAGGTTCTTCAATTAAATATACCTACTGTTAAACTTTAGAAGTTCTCCAAAACACAAAATCTACATTTAATGAAAATATGGATTTAAAACAAGGCATAATTTGTGCATAAGCAAAAAAAGAACTATAGAGTATACACAAAAGAATGTACAAAAAAATTATATTAATTGAGATCACTTGCACTGTAATTAATATCATGTTCTGAATCAATTCTATTCAAACTTTCATAATTTATATTTTCAGTTAGCAGTTCGTCTATTGATTGAAGCTCATCAGAACTATCAGTGTTCGACTGCCTGCTGTTTTCATTTTGGTTTACATATCCTATACTATTTGCTTCTGCTTCAAGTTCTCTGTCAATCCCATGCAGAGGACATTCTACAGGACATCTGCCATTATTCTAAAAAATAAGAGATATATTATGCATGAAACATTTTTTTTACAATATTTACATGAAACAGTCTGTGCGTTCGTTGAATATCTGCACTTTTTCTTATTTGTTGCAGTAGGTAATACTGCATATCAAGTTTCTCTATACAACTTTCACATATAGTTTTTGGCAATTTATCATATTTATCCACCTAGAATAACATACTATATTCCATTATTATGTAGTTCTGGAGTTAAGATCCGTTTAAAGTATACCTACCTTAATAGGAATGAGCTCAATCTTTTTAAGTAACGCTAACTTTTTTGCTTTGACACTGTATAAATGTATAACGCATTTCTTTTGCTCTGAACAAAGACGGCATATGAAACCAGCCATAATAGCGTTACCATAACTTCCCATTATCTACCTTTCTTAATTTCTTTAAAATTTTAATATCTTCCCGAACAATAAATGTTCTAGAAAATATTCTAATTTTGTTTTGACATGTTCCAGAATATAATCACAAATACAAAACAAACAAATTCTACCAATTTTATTACTGCTAAATACGAAAAAAAAAACTATTATCATTTTGTTTCCTCATAACCACATACGTTTCTGAGGCGGTGTATATATAACTAGATAATTAAAACATGAGTAATTTTCCATATTCTTTAAACGTTTTTAAATGTAAATAAAAATTTTGTCTTTAAAAATTACCCAACGTTCATTACAGGTTTTTGTAATACTGTTGCAAGCACTGTTAGTTTGACTTAATTTGCGCTTAATATCAAATACGTCAAGTTTTCGGTTTGGCGGTATTATGTTCGTTGTGTTTACAGTGTTTTGCAGTGTATTTTATATATATATATATATGTATATATATGTCGCTTTAGTGTATATTTAAGACATTCTGATAAACTATACAATTGCACTAGATTCCCATTCTTTCTTTAAGCAATTGCAGTTATGGAAATTAATTTATTTGTTAATTAGAATACGGCTTTTAATATTCAAATAACCCAAAGATAACATAAAATAATATGAAAGAAAACTGTCACATATTAATTACTAGAAATAAATATAATGTAAGAACAACCATTAGAAAACCCTTTAGTGACAAAAACAACTTATTATACAAATCACATACTATTAGTCAATATGACCAGTGCAAAGCCAGTAATTTATTACAAACTAAAATGTATAAAAAGATGTCTAATAAACAATCATTTCAAAGATCTAGCAACCTAAATTTAGATTGGGAAGTTGCAATTGACTACACAGGTACAGAAAATAATACAATGAATTCAAAAATATTTCAGAATTCTGCTAATAAAATTTTATTACCTGTTGTACATATAGAAAGTGAATGTTCTGCAAATATAAATAAACATGTGATGAATATTTCACCTACAGTTAATATTAAGCAACTATCTCCTAAAAGCTTAGCAAAGCATTTGAAACAATATCACCTATCTGCATGTGGCGATAAATCCAAAATTATGTTGAAAAAATGTGATGCACAGCAATGTAATTTGCCAGTAAAGAAGTCTGTTTTGAATAGTGCAAGTACTGATAATTCTAAAGTAATAGGTCAAAATAGATGTCATGGTTTAAGAGAACGCAAACAAATCAATTATGCAAACCTTCATAAAGGTTTTTCATCTATTAACGAATCTGCTACAGACTTTTCCCCTGTACATAAGAAAAATACCCATAAAAGAAAAAAGGTACTTGATATCTATGAATTTGATTCTGGCAGTGATGAAGCAAATAGAAAGTCTTCATTAGATAACAGTATTCCATTTGAAAAAGAAATGAAATTAGCAGTGTGTAATATGGAAGAAAAGTATGATAAAAGATTTAAAAAGAAGAAAAAGAAGAAAATTCACAATAGTCAAATTCATACAGAATGTAATAAAAAGACAGAAGATTTTCGAATATTTGATATCAAACCACAAAGTACAACTCGGAAGAAAAGAAATAGAAATATGTTGAATCGAAGGAAAAATTTGAATTCTAACTTAAAAGACAAGAAAAAAAATATATTAAACAAACATAAGAATAATGTTGATTTTCAAAATATTAATATTAAACCAGTGGATGTAATTGTTACAAATAAGACACCTGAAAACAAATTAAATATAATAGAAAATATAATTTTACAAAATGGGCTAAGTATAGGAAACATTTCAAATAAGCAACAGCCATCAATAGACATTAAACATCCTAAAGAATTAACAAATGTAAAAGACAAATTTACTAATGTAAATACAAGAAAAAGAAATTCGAAGCAATCTGAAAGTGATAGGGTATTGAATAATGAAAATTTATTTGATCCATTATCAGATCATGATAGTATAAGTGATTCACTCGATTTTGATATGGTAAATGCTGAAAGTACCCCATACAATAACGAAAAACCTAAAAGACATTCAACTCCATGGAGACCTGACCTATACTTTAAACGTAATCCACATTTTCTTCAATACAAGACAACTGCCTTACCTAGTTATAATCAGGATATGGTAATAGACAGTAGTGATGTGGAGAGGGTATATTCTGGCATTAAGACACCAAACGATATCGATCGATTTGATGAAAATGAACAAGAAATGGTAGTTGATAAAAGTTCTGCTGACAAAGTATATTCTGGAAGCAAGACGCCGAGTGGCATTAATCGATCTAATCAAAATAGAAAGGAAATAGTAACCAATGATTGTAACGTAGCCAAGACACATTCTGGTAGTAAGACACCAAATTATATCAGCCCTTTAAAAAAAACTAGGCAGAGTAGTATACTTTCTTATGCAAATGGAAAATTTATGACTGACTCACCCAATGTAATCGAAAGTTCTTTGTTTGATATACATGAGCTTAGTCCAATTAAATTGTTCTCAGTGTCACCAGTGAAGAAAATAAAAACTCCAAAATCTTCAACAGATAAAGAAAACAAATCTTCCAAAGGTATATCTGCTACTAAAGTAGTCCAAAAAGTAAAGAGAAAAATATTGGGGGAGAAACTTGATAATCCACGTAACATTCTGAATAATTCACCAAGCACTAAGCGAAACTCAGAAAATAATGACGAAAATAGTTATTTTGGATTTGGAAACTTGTCAGACATTGATCAGGATGATAACGAATCTAAAAAAGCTAAAGGAAAGCAGGTTTGGCTATTCGGAAAGCCTTTACGATTGGATGATTATGTAAAAGTTATGAAAGCATCAAAATATGTAAATAATGAGCAAAATAACAGAGAAATTGATGTAAATGAAAGTGAGGACAATGTGGAAGAGGAGATTGGTAATCTCGATGATGAGAAAAGCAATTCTCCAGATGTTTTCTCAGATAATCAAATGCCACCTGTTGGATTATTCGAAGATTTAATGCCCCTTAATAAACATGTAAGTATTGAAGCTAAATTTTGATGGAGATTGTGGATGATTAAATTAATCAATTAAGGATAATATAACACAATAATTTTCGTATTCTGTATACGTATTTCGACAACTAAATTGTCATCATTAGCAAATAATTAATCACAGTGTCGCACCTGAAACCATGGCAAAATCCGCAGAAATGCAAAGTCCGTACTAAACTTACACCGTTGAGAGACAAACACACACTGAATGTGTTTGGCAGAATACGAAAATTTTTTTGGAAAGGGGTTATATGAACCTTAATTGATTAATGTAAATATTGCATTAAACTGTACACTGTCTTAGTAGTTTAAATGCTAAGTAAATTAGTATAACTTAATAATATTGGAGCCTTTTTGAACGATTTAATATACAGCAAATGATATCAAGTACCTATTTTCTATCTCAGTATATGCGTAACTTTCTTAGTATTGAAGATACAGGATCTGTTATTGGCTAAGTTGATAATTAGATTTTCGAGGAGTGTTAAGCATTTTTGGATTTGTTATTTGTAATCAAGTTTTTTAGATATTAAAAAAAAAATAAAAAATTTCCAAAATTTTCGGTCTTACATATTTTTGTAACTGAAGATATGGATTGGATATTTTTACGTAGAATTTAATAATCTAAATTAAAAATGTATGACATTTGATTTTCAAGGTAACACGTTGATCAATAAGTTCCGGGAATAAACAACAGATGGCACCACATATCCATAAAATATTTTGATAGCACCACACTTTACGCGATATGTGTCAAAATTTCTTGACTTTGGGACTATGTGTTGTCAAACTACAGTGGTTTAAGTGAAGCTACTTTTGTAATTTTCGAAACTATAGCAAAAAATTCAGTTTTGTGTGTTGATAAAACATTGCTTTTTATTGGGAAAAAATACCGTTCAAGCACAATGACTAAAAAAGTGTTATCCGGACTGTGCTCCGTCGAAAATAACCTTTTGTCGGTGGCATGCTGATTTCAAACGCGGTCATACAAACGCAAATGATGCTGAACGACTCTGGTCGTCCAAATGAAACTGTTTTTCCAGAAAACATAAAAAAACTTTAAAATCGTGATGGACAATTGCAGAGTGCAGTTACATGAGATGGCTGACTTTCTGAAGATATCATTTGGTAGTTTTTACACTATTTTGCATAAACATTTGGATCTGAAAAAGCTTTTTTACTCATAATGGAATAAAACTAACAATACATCAATTATTCAGAGAGCTGTTTGGCACCGTTTACGGGAGATTTTGTGTTGGTACGTTACAGTGAATGACACATGTATCCACTACTACACTCCGGAATCAAGGCGGTAGTTAACTGAGTGGGAAACTCCTGTGAAAGCCATCCGAAGCGCCCTAAGACGCAACAGTCGGCCAGAAAGTTTATGACTTCCTTATTTTGGGATTCGCATGGCCGCGCATCAACGGCCTTGAACAGGGAAGAGCCATCAATAGTGAATATTACATAGCATTATTGGAGTTTTTAAAGGCAGAACTCGCAAAAAAACACGGCGCTCTATGAAAAAGTCTTTCGTCAAGACAATGCACCGTGTCACTAATCGTTGATAACGATGGCTAAATTGCACAAATTGGGCTTCGAATTGCTTCCGCACCCACCGTATTCTCCAGATTTTGCTCCCATGATCGCAGATCTGAAAAAAGGTGCTCCAGGGAAAGAGATTTGATTCAAATGAAAAAGTGATTGTCGAAAATAACGCCTATTTTGAGGCCAAAAATAAATCGTTCTATACGGTCGGCTTAGAAAAGTTAGAAAAGTTTTGGAATGTGTATTGCACTTGAAGGAGACTATGTTGATGAATAAGGAATTTTACCAAAAAAATGTTTTAGTAGTAAATGTGAGGGCTTACACATCGATGTGTTATAGTTTTTTAAATATCAATCATAGTTGGCTGTGACTTTATTATTATTGCTTATTTTTCTCTGTTCAGTTAATTAAGTTACTTGTTTAGTATGGTTATCTTTTACATTTATTATTATAGTGAAAATAATTCAATTTTAATGTTAAAAAAATAAAAGAGGAGAAAAAGATATGTGACTGCAAATGATAATAAAACTGTATAACAAATTTATTAAAAGTAAAAAAAGATAAATGACTATAAATAGTAACAAATCTTCATTTGTAGGTCATCGCATATGAATTTATTACAATCATAAATTCCTTACTCCTGTCTTTGCTGAAAGGCATTCGTACATTATGTTTATACTATTTTATGATTGTTTGCTTAGGTTACACCAAAAATTTATGAAAGGAAGACAAGGAAACGGGCGCGAAAAGAATACGTCAATTCAGATATTGAAAGTGAAGATGACAGCTTCAAAAAGAAAAAGAAGGACAGACGAGCAAGAAAAGAGGTATTTAGTTTAACAACTTTTTTTCGTTTCTTTATACGTTATTATATTGTCCTGTCTTGAAAGTTATATCCAGAGTTGGGATGTCTTCCCACGAGCGAGGTTCATACCGAGTACGCAGCACCCCACGAGTGTAATGTAGTAAAATAGACTGCGACACTGTTTAATTTCTACTTTGAATAACCACTTAAATGTCGAAATACGTGTACAGAATATAAATATTAATGTGATAAGGGTTTTTTTTATGGCGCAGGTTATACCAATGTTATACTTCTAAGAAATGAAAGGCATCATAAAAAATAATAAGAAATTAAGAAATTCATATTCAGAGTTGGTATGTCTTCTCGCGGGCCAGGTTCGTACGCAGCACCCCCACCAGTGTGATGTAATAAAACAGATGAAGGGAACAATAAATCTATACAATCCAATTGCTATTATTGCATAAATAATACCTAACGTTCCAAATGTTTCCTTTCTATTTCTTGTCTAATAATATGGGAAATTGTCCCAGGCCCTGGGTAGGACTAGAATATAAACTTCAGGATGGCCAAAGGATCAAAGGAGATGTTGGTATAAAATTGGGTCACCTCCTCCTGCGGGACAATTATGGTGCAGCGACAATGTGTAGCGTAGGCTATTCGTTTAGATACAAGTGTGAGCGACTTTTATATGTAAAGTTCATGCTTTACACTTTGTAGCACGAAGTATTCATCAATATTGTCTCCCAAATAAAGTAGAGATTTTCTCAGACGGTGCCCCGGCATCCTGAATCACCAGAACGAAGTGTCACATGCTGTCATAGAAGCGGTTGCTTATTGAGTAGATGAAGTCTCAAAACACAAGCGATTATCATGAACAGTAAATCAAGCACAAAATGCGTTTTTGGTGGCACGTTATTTTCCTTATTTTGGTGTTGTACATTTTTTATATGATTTTTACAGTTTATCGCAAACTTTACAACATCTTAACACCAAGAAAATCAAGAAATTTATTAATAAACTTTCGCACTGTGTCAACCAATGGCCTCGTTTTTCCCCTACCAATATTCATCATACTTAATAATTATGCGTTCGCCTTATATAAAGATCCGCTAGGTACTAACTTGTTATTCTACACTTCATCTGTTTTTTTGCATTACAGTGGCAGGGGCGCTACGTACTCAGTACGGACCTAGCCCGCGGAATACATCCCAACTCTGTTGATAATTCAATATTTATGTTTGTCGTTTATAAATGTATTTATTTTTGTTCGTTATTTTATCTACTAAAATAAATATCATCGCCGTAGTTAATAATAAAATGCTGGATGGCGACATACGAGTTGAAAGGGTTAAAAGAACTGTTTCCATAATGTGTTTAAGAAATCGACTCTCACGATCCTTGGTAGTTTCATGGTAGAGCACCTGCCCGATAAGCAGTAGACATGGGTTCGATTCTCCTCCGAGAGCATGATTTTTTTCATTCATTTCTGCCTTAATTAAAACAATGTTATAAACTGGAAATTTCGAATGTTCGTGTTTCATGGTTTTTGAAATTAGAAGTGATGATTTCAGGAAACCCCAAAAATAAGTCGTATTTTTTGCATTTTGCTGTAATGTTCCATTAAATATTATTTTAAAATCTTTACTGAAATATTATTCATAATTTTCTAGGAAATAGAAGCTGAAAAATGGGCCAAGGCCTTTAATATGATGTGCCAAGAAGTCGAAAAGTATCCTCTAGAAATTGAATGAGATCGAAAATTGGAGAAAAAATTGAATCCGTTTTTAAATTGTAAATATTTATCTATGTACATGGACGACCTTAAAAATTTATTTATCTATTTGTATGTATATGTATATATACCCAAGTGATGTTCTTGGAATCTCTTTTAGTAATTACTTTTCAATTGCAATATGCATCAACTGTTTCTTTTTGATTCGTTTTGAAAATTGGGCGTATGCCTTTTTCATGGTCCATTCGACGTTTATTTTATTTAAATATACTTAGTTTTTAATGGGCATTTAGTGTTTTTTTATGTGCGACAATTATAACAAAATAAATTTTTTATGAAAAATCACGTACAATGTGTTAATATTTTATCTGTTAGAGTTTTCTCTTTCAACTGTAGGCATCATCTTGAACGTCGTAAGAATCTATTGTTCCTTTCATTCAGGCGCTTCAAGAGTTTCTATGTGTCATTCTTAACAGATAACCAAGACATATTAAACCTCGTTTGTTAATTCTATTAGTATCTTAAGTATTAGTTTTATTGTATGAGAAGTATTAATTTTGTTGTATGAGAGCATTTCTCTAATTCATATGGCCACTGCGTTATTTCAGATCCAGGTTGTTGCACGATGAACGATTTGTATTCAAATAAACATGGAGAATTCTCTATTTTACATAATCTTTTACCGATAGTATCTCTTCATAGAGCACCTGATAATTTTACTGAGCTAGTCCCGATTAACAGCTTACAATTTCTTATTTCTATTTATCGACTGTGGATCATCCGAGATCTTTTTCGATTTCATTCAATAAATTTCAATTCCACCAGAACATATTTCATTAGCATACACTATCTGACAATCATCTATTCTTGACTTTACCCTATAACAATAGAAAGACAAATTACTTCTATTTCCAATAAACGATCAGCATTGATAAACTGCCGCTTTTCTTGTTTTAGTACTTAAATTTTATTGGCCAATAAATTCGACTCTGCCAATGAAGTCCTGTTTTATGGACCTGTGACATAAATATTTGTGGCTTTAGTATAATCTGGGGTAGTAAAATTGTGATGTTTCTAGTGAAAATGATTTTGAATCTTTAATTTTGTAGCTTGACTTGATATTCCTGGATATACAATATAGATTAGGTTCAAATTCACATTTTTTCGAAAAACCACATACCAACCTTCTTAGTGCATTTACTAATTAACTTAAAAGCTTTTTTTCCCTTAAATAAACTAAAACCTTTACTGTTTAATAATATTATTAGTAAGTAGTTCAATTTCTATTTTTTAACATAAAATATGCAGCGGGTACAGGGATGAAATTTCTATATTATGACTTGATATTGGCAACGCAAATTATGAAAGTTTTTTCTTGTATGAAGGGGAATAGATTTCATTTTTCCTTCTTTTACGATTTCGTTTACATGTTTTTAAAAGATTTTTATAGGCTTGATCAGATTTTATTACGCTAGTATATACAGTGCCATCGAAAATTTAACTGCGTAATATTTTATTTGGTAATTTCAGTAAGAAAGTGATAGGAAAGATGGTAATGTAATTATAGGTATCAAGTACCTAGTGTTTATAATATGTCGTATGTAGGAATGTAATATTTGGTTATAATTCTTTAATTTAAAAACCATTTTTCGTAAAACTACATTGCAGTTTTTAACTATTTGTTATATATTGTTGGCAAGAATCTTTTACACATGTAACCCACAATTTTCATTTTCTTTGCCCCTGCAACTTCACTTTTGTCTTTAGAAACAAGAGTAGCAACCCACAATTTTCACTTCTTTTGCCACTTGAACTTAACTTTCGTCTTTGGAAACAGGAGTAGCAACCCACAACTTTCACCTCCTTTGCCCCTTCAACTTAACTTTTGTTTTTGGAAACAGGAGTAGCAACTCACAATTTTCACTTCTTTTGCCTCTTCAACTTAGCTTTTGTCTTTGGATTGTACAGTGGAAGCAGTATGTGATCTCGTGTTATAATGGTGGAAAATCCAGTAGTTTATGCAATAAAAACTGATGACATGTGCCATAAGGTAATTTCACAATGTTACAGATATCTTACACGGTCGGGTGATGATCGGTCATTTTTAAAACATATAAACCAGTCGTAAAGTTGTGTTTGACGCAAAGTGCTGTCCCGAATAGATGCTTTAATATTTTGATTGTTTCTGAGACAGTTTTATAGAGTTTAAAATGACACTTGATACAGATACGCTCTTCTCTCAAAATGGTCATTGAAAAATTGCATAGAAAATTCCACCAACAAAGAGTGTTTATAGTTTAAAGAAGCCGCTTTGCATACTGATCAAAGAATGTACTAAATACTGACTTACAAAGGATATAAAAACTCCACGTAGTATTTGATTGAATGTACATTTACACGCCTTGATCTAGAGTTCGCGATCATTTGGGTATTACCTCGTATATTTAACTATTTATTAAAGGAGTTTTTCTCAGGTTTATTTGTTAAAAGTTGCCATGCTTACATATATTTTCGCTTTAGTATATACCTACTTAAGAAAGTCGTTGAAACAAGCTTTAGCTCGACTTTTTTTTCAATATAATTTAATACTTGTATGTTTAGTATAACCACATGCCATAATTACGTGACATTTTTTTTAAGTAGTTGCCATTTTTATATATGAATTTCTTGTAAGATTCAGAAAATAATCTCGTTGAATAGTAGATTTTATATTAGATGTGTTTTATATATTTTTGTACATTTCCTATTTAACATGAAATTTAATAAAATGCTTTTTTAATTTTTGTGTGTGTTTATTAGAGTATTTCCCCTTAATCATTCGGAAAAGTGTCCACATCATAGAAAAAGATAAGGAACCTTAAGTATGTGCGTGATGTGTGTCACTATAATAAAGGGTTTTCCAATAGGGACTTGACAACTTTTAATTCAATTTGTGAACGCACCCTTTCACTAATTATCGAACTGTCACTGTCAATTTATTCAGTAAACTTAACATTTTCATCATGGTAAAGTACACGAATTTACTACAGAAATTCGGAGTCGGTGACCGCTACTTTAAGAGCGTTAACTCCGATTTTCGGTCGTAATTCTCGCCCTAGTAGACAGGCAGTAACAAGTTCAGTGCAAAAATTTGAGTCTACATATTCGCTATTTGATGTTGCCGTGCCAGTGAGACAACGGGTTGGTCGAAGTGTCGAAAATATCGCTGCCGTTGAAACGTCCGTAGCAAATGATCCAAATCAGTCAATTCCACGGCGTTCTCAAGAATTGGGCATCGCCCAGACCACTTTATGGCGAATTTTGCGTAAGGATCTTGGTTTACACCCATACAAGATCAAGCTGACTCAAGAATTGAAGCCGATGTACCATTTGAAGCGACGTACGCTCTCCGATTGGGCTCTGGAAAAGATGCGCCAAGATGATCAATTTCATCGCAAAATCATTTTCAGTGACGAAGCTCATTTTTGACTCAATGGGTTCGTCAATAAGCAAAATATGCGTTATTGGTCGGGTGAAAATCCACATGTGCTTCATGAAACACCACTTCATCCACAAAAAATAACTGTTTAATTATATTGGTGCGGTTTGCATGTCGGCGGCGTCATAGAGCCATATTTTTTCGTCGACGATAATGATCGTCACGTTACTGTGAATGGTAATTGTTATCGCGCCATGATTACCGATTATTTCTGGCCCGAATTGGAAGATATGGACTTGGACAACATGGGTTCAGCAGGGCGGTACCACAAGCCACACAGCACACGTTACAATCAATTTATTGAAGAGTAAGTTTGATGAGCGTGTTATCTCAAGAAATGGACCAGTCGATTGGCCGCCTCGTTCGTGCGATTTAACGCTTCTAGACTTTTTTCTTTGGGGCTACGTGAAGTCATTGGTCTATGCCAACAAGCCGACAACATTGGAAGAGCTCAGAGCCAACATTGAACGCGAAATAGCAGTCGTTTCGGCCGAATTGTGTGGCCGAGTCATCGAAAATTGGGTCCAACGAATCGACCGCTGCAAACGTGCCCGCGGTGGCCATATGAACGAAGTCGAGTTCCTTTCATAAATGTTTTGATTGTACTTGAACCCAATAATAAAGTTTTTGAAATATCTCAAATGGTCTGCATTTTATTTTGAAAAAAAGTTGTCAAGTCCTTATTGGAAAATCTTTTCAATTATTGAATATATTTCTTAAAATATTATAGAACAAGATTATTAACAGTTTGTTTAGATTAAATTACACGCCATTAACTTGATTCGAACTTTACATTTGTAGGATTGTACTTACGACAACGTCCTCTTTGGAGTTTTTATAGTACTCATTTTAAAATAGTCTCGAATTAACCCATTAGATGGTGCAAAACGCAACTTCAAAAGTTGTAATTTAACTTCGACCAATTGTTACTATAAAAATTATGAATTTTTTCAATATTTCTATCGCGCGTGTATACATCTTACAATTTAGCCTTATGTGATTTATTTTTATTCTACAAATTATCTTTAATTTTCAAAATAAGGGTATATCTGGTTTTGATTTAGAGGTTATGTATATTATTCTTTAAAATAAATGTGCACGTAAAATGAGAATGATTCTTATTTAATCCAATGAGAAAATGTGCAGGAAAACACTTCGTTTTAATACAATTACATTTACTCTTTCCAGAAAAGATTAACGATTTAAATATTTAATAAAATAGAAAGTCATTTTATTAATTTATATTTCTCTTTTGTTCTTATTAATGCATAATGATGACATCAAATCAGGTTATCGCGTTAGAATTCGTAACGCTTGAGGATTAAAAATGTTTTTAATTCGCGAGTCTAAGAGATATCACCTTACGAGAATAAAATCGGATCACGTCGTGGCAATGAATACTGGCCACACGAGCGATTCCAGATTCTGCAATTATAAAAATACCTCCGCGTCATGCTCGCGAGTTTATAAATAATTTACTTATAACGACTACGTTTCTCTTTCACGTGCGACTGACTCCGCAATGTCAAGCGCAAACGTTCACCAAGCCGTTGAACTCCTCCAATTGGCAAGTATACATATAACGTAAATACGCAGGTAATATTGACGATTCAGTCGCGAGGAGATGAAAGTTCGCCAAATGATTGCATAGAACACGTCGACGGTGGCGGTGAAAGTAACCGACGACGATGGCTAACAATCGTATCTAACGTACACGCGAAACTCTTCTGTTTTTGTTTCACCTAGATTCGATAGATACGACCGGCTTCGTATTGCATGTCCGTTGGATGGAAATTTAACACGAAAACGGCCTCGAAATCGTCAGCAATAGTAACGGTTCGTTCGGCTGAGAAAAAGAAGAGACCGTGTCTTCTTTTAATGGCGCCACTTTGTCGAAGATTACGGGTTAATGTGACCGTCTGTCGCAAAAAAGTAATCTCGATTGTTGTCCAACTGTTGATATTGATCCAGGATCGATAAATGTCGATCTATTTCGATTTTGCATATTTTACTAATGTTGACTAATATTCTATGATGTTATTTATTTTCCGAGTGGATACGATGAAGTGAAATGGAACTACTGAAATTATATTTTTTTGTCAACAATATTTAAGAATATATTTGTTCTAGAAAGTGTTACGTATTACAGTACGGTATTCACAAATGTCCAAACATTAATGTGAAATTTCTTGTCATGGAAACAATATTCAGTGCCCAAGGAACAATTTTTAAATTTCGCGGGTGTTTTAAGTTGCCCAAGGAAAAAATAACTACATCTAAAATTATATTTTATTTTATTACAGCATGAATATTAATAATTAAGGTGTATATTTCAAAATCAAAATTAAAACGAAAACCGTACGCATTAAAAACATGTTATTTCCTAATTTCTTGAATGAATTGAAATCATAGCTAACCTTTACTTTTACTACTACCAACTCAAAACTTCCGCGAAATTTAAAAATTGTTCCTTGGGTGGATACTATTCACACTGTTCTCGGAAACCTGATTGCAAATATTATTTTCACACTTCGCCATATCGTATTTTTAATTCAATTATTTCAGTTCAAACAAAATTTCTAATAATAATAAAATAGTCGATTATTGCTAGTTGAATTAGATTTTTCTCGTGGAAAAATTTTGTAAGGATTCCCATGTGATATGATGACTTCTGAGAGACGCTAGTATTCATGTCGTCCTGTACCTTGGCGTGTATGGTTACTCGTTATAACAATCATTATTTTGTGAATACCGTATTTTATTATTTACTTTTGATATGATATAGAGTGGTATTTATCATTGTCTGACTTCTTTACTGGTTTATCAATTCTAACCCGCGTTTATACTGCACGAAATCATGTTCATACCGCCGTAAACCTAAAGCTGTCTTTGTTACGTTTCTGCAGTAATGTTTATTAGAGTTAGATTATATAGAGAAGAAACTATGACTCATCAAAATCTGCGCGACGAGATTCTACCACAGGCGTAACACGGTGGCATCCAAACAATACTTAACCTAACTTTAATATTTCTGTATATATTTTTTACTTTAATCGTAATAATTTTTCACTTACCACTGATAAAATGGTTTTGAAAAAATAGTCTTATTGTAGGGTATTTTTTCAAATTTGAAATTGGCGGGTAAAGAATAGTAACTTTAGATAGGATAGGTTGATATAAAGTAAGTATGTAAGAAGGTTGACGTTTGAAAAGATTCATGAAAGATACTAAATAAAATAATCTTAAAGGAACGCGGGTGTTTTAATTTTAATAAAGCCCCCGACATTATATAAATTATGAAGCTAACAAGCGAAAACAGCACACACACTATAAACACACGAACAAAAATGGACACCACTGCGAACGGGGTCGCCCCTTCAGCGCTTAATTGACTCATCCTAACCCAAATTTCGTCCGAGCGCATTGACCTTGAAGTTTCTTCTCTAAATAATCGAACTCTAGTAGAGTTAGGATATTTTTCCCACAGGCCTGGATCGTAAACAAGGGTCTTGCGATGCCTGTTATTTATATCACTTATGTTTTGTTTTATAAATAACACACTTGATTACTCCGAGTTAAGCAAGTTTCTCACACCTTTCTGAGACAGATCTCATTGTTAACACTCATTACTATTCGAGGAAGCATTATTATTTTTAAAGAAATAAAAACATATGAGCCAGCTGATTAAACGATCAAAAATGATACATAAGAGATAAGTCCATGAATTATTACGTATTATTTCATATATGTATATATCACTTTAAAAATATGATATGGTACTATTCAAAAATACTTAATTCACATATTTACTTTATTTTACACATAATACACAATTGCCGATAGTCTATCACATAACATTTGGCGCAAATTAACGTGAGAAAAAACTTCGACATTATCGATCATGGCTTGTTATCAGTTGCACTGATTTAATTTCTACCAGAAGTCTGGTAGAAATTAAATCAGAAATCATTTTTGTAGGAGAAAATATTTAATATTTTAACATAATTGTCGATTGTGTCAATACATGTAATCCAACAACAACAAAATTAAGATCTAAACAATTATTATATAAAGGGTACTAGGAGAGTCTTGCAATATGACGCAACAATGAATCGTAGGAAGCTGCTTGTTGCGGCATGTTGAGACATGTTCATACGTGCATAGTAGCCGCCGCGCCATATCGATGGGCTCAGTTATTAATTAGCAGTGAGAGTGTAAAGTGCTTGCGATGGCATCGTGGTCACGAAATTAGATAAGGGCAGTTTTGCGTTATAATTTCGTGCGTGGTTTAAACATAGACCAGTGCTTCGAAGAAATGACTCTCGCACTAGGTGATGTTCGTCCACATCGCACAACGATATTCAGGTGGTGTAGAGAATTCCAAAGGGGAAATTTAACTGTGAATGATGCTGAGAGAGGCCTAGATGCACCAGCAATTCGTTCGATTCGATCATTTGCACGTGAAGAAACTTTTTTCTCCCTGGGTGCCGCATCGACTGACTGAAGAGCAGATGACACGACGTGTGACTTGGCGCCGGGAATTGCTAAAAAAATTTAATAAGGGAGAATCTCGGTATGTGAACAATATCGTGACAGGTGACGCGACTTGGCTGTACTATTACGATGTGTCGACCAAAGCTCAAAACAAAATTTGGCTCTTTGATAATGAGGACACACCCGTAGTTGTCAGAAAATCCCGATCTGTAAAGAAGAAAATGATAGCTGTATTTTTCAAATCGAGTAGAATTGTGGAACGCGTCGTTTTGGACACACAGAAGACAGTTACAGCTAAGTAGTATACTGAACAGTGCCTACCTAAACTCATTGGATCTATGAAGAACCTGCGGTCAAAGTCAAGAATGGACACCTGGTTCCTCCATCACTATAATGCTCCAGCTCAGAGCGCCAAAGCCTGCACCAAATATTTGACCACGACAGGATTGAAACTTCTCCAGCACCCTCCCTACAGTCCAGACCTTGCTCGCTGCGACACTGTTCCCGCATATGAAAATGAAGTTAAAAGGGAGGCGGTTTTCCAGTGATGAGGACCTTCTGCGGGCTTGGAACAACGAGTGTGCTTTTTACTCCCTAGTCAAACTTTGCAGAATTGGTTTAAAGATTGTTTGTTCGGAAAATAATGTGTTTTTATACTACTACGTTATGAATGAAACATGGTCCGACTGCCAGTTTTGTTTACATACCATTATTATAAAGACCGTTCTACATCAATTCTGTAGATATTTTTTCGTGTACATTGCAAACATTTTCATGGTACCTATTGAACATAATCGCATAGAAAGGAATTTATTTCCGTCTGTCCTCCTAAAAGTAGAAATACGATGTTTGCATCGAACTCATTGAATCATATTCGAGCTTTAGAAATTCAAACAGAACAAACAACCATCTGACAATTGCTGTGTAAGAATTAAGAATTAGCGAGAGATAGGTAAATTGTGTTTATTATATAAATAAATAATGGTACTAATTGCGTGAAGCATTTACTCGGTCACCAGTACGAAATACTTCGACATACATAAAATAGTAAAATATATACTTGAATTGAATGGTTATACATAGTTGTGCTTGTGTATATTGACGTAGATGTTTGCACATACAATAGGTGGCATCGAGGTTCAAATATTGGTGGAAGATGTGAGCGATTTATTAATATCTTTAAATATGTTCTAGTAAGCGGTTCATTTATAATTTCAATCAATTAACACATATACGAACAGAATACAGTTTGACTTCATCGATTACAGTAGAGAGGCAAACAAAAAGTTAAAGCAACGCAATTTATATCATAAAATAGGAGGAATGGTTCTCTAACGCAGTAAAAGGCGTATTCTTTCGAAAATTTTATTCATAATAATAATAAAATAAGTAAATTTATTGTCCAACAGAACTCCAAATTGTAGAATGCATAAATACTGATAATAATGAGAAATGTAAAGCAAGAATAGTAGTACAAAATTAGTAAAAAAATAAATTAAATACGCATTATAAAATTAAACGAACTTGGAATGTTTAGCGAAGTTATTCTGTATGATTCTAAAGGGTATTTCAAATTGCGCGGTTTATTTTATGAATAAATAATGTATAGATGGCGCACTCAATTTGTATGGGTATGTGGGCAGCTATAAAGAGTGATGTTTGACATTTATAAAAATGGCTTCATACACGGTTCAACAACGCGTTCAAATTGTTGAATTATTTTATGAAAATCAGCGTTTTGTGAAAAGAGTTTTTAGAAAATTACGTGAATTTTATGGCTTACATAATCGTCCATCTGAAAGCACTATTTGTCGAAATATTAAAAAATTTCAAGAGACCGGTTCCGTGGAAGATCAAAAAAGTTAAAAATATAGTCGCAGTAGTCGTTCGCAAGAAAATATTGGTTTGGTTCGTGAAAGTGTTGCTGAAGATCCTGAAATGTCCATTAGACGACGTTCACAACAACTTGGACTTAGTGGATCAACAAAATGGCGTATTTTACACAAGGATTTAGCTCTGAAGGCATGTAAGGTTCAAATAACACAGGAACTGAAGCCATTAGATCATTTAAAACGTCGTTCATTTGTCAATTTCATCAATGAACAACCAGCTGATTTTTCTCAAAAAATAATGTTTTCCGATGAGGCACATTTTGAACTCGGTGGTTATGTTAATAAACAAAATTGCCGTATCTGGGGTGAGGGAAATCCACGAATTATTCATGAGAAACCTATGCATCCTAAACGAGTTACTGTTTGGTGTGCATTATGGTCAGGTGGTGTAATTGAACCTTACTTCTTTGAAACTGCAGCTGGTGGAGCTGTAACTGTCAATGGTGATCGATAACGTCGGATGACAACCGAATTTTAGTGGCCTGAATTAATGAATATTGATCTAGAGGATATGTGAAAAAGTTCGGTTTTCTCTACGACAGACTGTGTATATCGGTCAAACTTGAAGATCTTCGGAAACAAGGATATCAGAACACAAAAGGATTTTTAATCGTAACAAAAACGATTCCAACTATGCAGTACATTTAAATACTTGTAATCATTCTTTTACTTTAGATTTCACCATTCTATATTCGGAAAATAAAGGGATAAAGTTATCATTACTTGAAACTAGAGAAATAAACAAACATAAAAAACGTAATAATTTAGTAGATGATCAAGTAGATTTTAATAATTCTCCACTGTTAAACTTATTTCATTGTAATTGTATATCATCCCCATCCTGAAAATAGTTTAGTTGACTAGAATATATTCCGTTTGTGTTAGATTCACCTTTTAGTCTGAAGAAGTCACAGTGTTGGCGAAACAATTATATTGTTTAATAAACATATTTTGTGAAAATCGCACCACTGAATTTTTGTGTTTAATTTTGTCTTTTTTTTTATTCACATCATACGAAATTGAATTGGTAATTACGACTGAAATATTAGGTGCAGTTTTTTATAAGCTAGAAATTCGTTAATTGGTATAAAGCAAATATTTACTTAGAAAACATTAAACTAATGCAATTATTTGTGTATTAATAATTGATAATCGTAAATCATTGTTTCTCAATGCATTTTTCTCTATATAAATTCATGAAAATATGATAATTTACATGTTTATCGATAAAAGTAAGAGAAAGTTTCTACAGCTAAATGGAAATTATATGATTGTCATATGTACATATTTGATGTTACATTTATGACAGCAAATGTATATGAATAAGTGTTACACGTGTATTGCAGACAAAGAAGTTACAATTTCTGTCTATTAGAAAAAGTAAATAAATAAGCAAATGTAATGTAATTTATTTAGTTTCGTCGTCTTTTTTTAAAGAAAATGAAATGGAATACAGCGTAGTCTTTAATTACCCTTTTCTTCTATTAAATTTTCTTCTTTTTTACACTTACTAAAGTCATGCAAGTTTTAACGATATTTTCTTGTAAATTAATCACCTTTAATTTTACTTTTTATATATATTTTGTAATTACCTACTCAAATAGCATGTAATGTACGGCTGAATTGAAGTTAAGGGTGAAAAATGATCGTTTTTTCAAACTTATTTGTGGGCTCACTTGCCGATAGGGCTATATAGATCGTATCGGTTGACGCAGCGCGAAAATTTATTGATGAATTTCCTGATCTACAATATAATGATGCTAGGATATACGAGGGTAGTTTGACAAGTAGTGAGAATGGAAATGAAAAACGAATTTTTTAAATACAAAATAATTTTTATTTTTCAATATTTCTCCTAAAAGAGCAATATATTTATTCCAACGGTGCTCCAATGCCCTCATGCCATCTCTAAAATGCGATTCCGGAAGGCTTGCAAATACTCATTTACGAAGATGATAAGCTCGTCGTTAGACGAAAATTTCTTTCCACCTAGTGCCGTTTTCAATTTTGGAAAAAGGTGGAAGTCGGAAGGGGCTAGATCCGGCGAATAAGGTGCATGCGGTACTAATTGGAAATGCAACTCGTGGATTTTGGACATCGCAACTGTGCTGGTATGCGAGGGAGCATTGTCTTGGTGAAACAGAATCTTTTTCTTTGCCATTCCTGGCCGTTTAGCACGAATCTCAACATTTAATGTTTGTAGCAGTTCTGCATAATATTGTCCGTTTATTGTGGCACCTTTCCGAAGGTAATCAATGAGCAAAATGCCTTTCGAATCCCAAAAAACTAATGCCATTACCTTGTTTGCCGACAAAGTGGTTTTCACTTTCTTTGGAGGTGCAGAACCAAGCTCTAACCATTGTTTCGATTGTTGTTTAGTTTCGAGTGTACTGTAGAGTAACAAATCGCCTACAAAAATCAACCGGATTCCGCTTATAGAGGTCCAAACACTCATTGGAAATGCGCAAACGAGTGAAATTTAAGGCGGCACCCATCTTGCCGAAATCTTGGAAAGGCCCAATTCTTTCGTTAAAATGTGGTGTACGCGTTCTGTTGAAATGTTTGCCATGTCTGCTATCTCTCTCACTTTGAGTCGTCGATCTTGCGTAATAATATTATGGATTTTTATAATCATTTCCTTAGAAGTCACGATTTTGGGTGCTCCAGAGCGCGCTTCATCAAAACAGCTTGTTCTACCACGTTTAAATTCATTTATCCATCTACTTATTGTGGCGGATGATGGAGCAGATTTACCTAATGTTTCCCGTAACTCATCTTTTATTTCGGTAGCTTTCATACCCTTAATTACGAAGTATTTAATCACCGCACGATACTCTGCTTTTTCCATTTTAACATAACGACGTGTTGCTTCTTTTTCAATCAGCTGTCAAAAATAAACTAATCAACCGATTTATTTAAACATCGGAATGTAAACATATAAATAGCCAACCTAAATTACAGTGCATTTATTTTACCAATTAGAGCGCCACCTATGTGTCATTCTCACTATTTGTCAAACTATCCTCGTATTTTGTAATTACCTATTCAAACAACATGTAATGTACGGCTGAATTGAAGTTAAGGGTGAAACATGATATCGTCTTTTCAAACTTATTTGTGGGCTCACATGCCGATAGGGCTATAAAGATAGTATTGGTTGACGCATCGCGAAAATTTATTGATGAATTTCCTGATTTCCTACAATATAATGATGCTAGGATATACTACAAAGATTGCGATGAACCGCTGATATGCTGAGGTAAACGCGACTGTAAAAATCATATAAAGAGTGTAAAATACTGACACTAACGTGTCACCAAAAAACGAAATTTTTGTTTGATTACCGTACATGATAATCGCCTGTAATTTGAGACTTCATCTGCTCAAGAGGCAATCGTTTCATGATTTTTGAAATAAATACAATCCCAACTGAAAGCTACCATCCCGGAGAGCGTTGCAGAGCCTTATACCAATTGTGTGTAACGACATCGAAAACATAGTCGTAGCTATAGTGAAAGTAAACAGTTGTGATTATGCGTCGATGAGACAACAGTTCGAAAAAAACATTCTCTTGAATATTATAGTTTGTGTTCTAAATACTGTTTAGGTGATATTTCCCATTGTATTAGCTAGCAAAAGATTAAAAAGAGCACTGGTGAAGCAATAATGAAGGTATTGCTGGGTATGCTTAAAATATTTCAACTTTCAACTGACCAACTGTTGATGTTTGTGAGCGATGGTGCAACGGCAATGTGTAGTGTAGACCGTTCACTTAGAGACAAATGTAAGGGACTTTTACATGTGAAATGTAAAGTTCATGTTTTATACTTTGTAGCACAAAGTATTTGACAATGTTATTCAGGGTTGGATGTATTAATTTCAAGTATCAAAAGAGTGGTTTTGAAATTTTGAACAATGTACACTCACTATGTGCTACAAGTAACATATTATTATAGATTTCGATTTTACCAGATTAAGATAAATTTGTGATGGTGCGTGTATAGATCCATTATCTATTTCTAAAGATTATTTTTATTATGCGTGTATTACTTATATAGATATCTGGAGGTCATTTTATAAATATGAAATCTTCTCAGCATGGCGTAGGTTGCTCTCCGAGACAAATATGAAAACTTACGTCATGCTGCATACATTTTATAAGTCTTATCCATTTGCGCTATGCCACAATGAATAATGTGTGTTATTTGTAAAACAAAATATAAGTGATATAAATAACACATACATCGCTTGTTACGACCCTGGCCTACGGGAAAAATATCCCAACTCTACTAATAACCAATTCTAAATTCTTAACCAAACGATATTGGTAAAATATTTCGAAATAAAAAATATAGACAATAGAACATAAATTAAAAATCATTTCCTTAAAGGATTTATATTTTTGTTTAATATACATATACGAATAAAATACATATCACTTTAAATGTTTATTTATGAACAAAGAATACAAAGAATAATATCCTCAACTCTAGCGAATGCTTTGAAAAAAATCACCTGTTATAGGCCGTTCCACATACGAGGGTAGCCGTTTATATCCCGGGAATAGCAAACAAACAAAAATTTTTTATTATCGAAAATAGGTTTATTGCTTTTCACAATATTCTGCTTCAGAATCAATGAACTTTTGCATGCGTTTAAACCAATCGGAAAAGCATTGCTGCGCTGTGAAGGCGGTATCTTCAAAATATGAGTTTTGAATGCCTCAACTGCCTCTTCCGGCGTAGAAAACAGTTGACCACGAAGTTTATTCTTCACGTGTAGGAACAAAAAGAAATCACAGGGTGCTAGATCAGGGCTGTACGGCGGATGGCTCATTAAAACAATGTTTGCCCGGTCGAATATTCAATTGTTTGAACCGACCTGTGAGAGCTCACATTGTCATGGTAGAGAATGATCTGTCGTTTACGGTTTGTTTTCCTTATTTCTTCAAAAACTTTTGGCAAACAAATAGTTCTGTACCTTTTGGAATTGACCGTTCTACAACTCTCTACAGCACGGTTGTAAAGTAACCGGCTTTTTCGAAAAAACAGGTGATCATTTGTTTTGATGTGTTTCGAGTGTGAACAAATTTTGTTGGTTTTGGCTCATCTTGGAATACCCACACAGTCGACTGCTGTTTACTATCAGGCTCATACGTATAGATCCAAGATTCATCACCTGTGACGACTTTATAAATGTTCTTTGAAGCACCATCATTGTATTTTTTGTGCATTTCTTGGCACCAATCGACGCGAGTCCTTTTTTGAGCGGTTGTCAAATTATGTGGTACCCAACGTGAATATAGCTTCTTAACGGCTAAATGTTCATGCAGGATTTTATGCACGCTGGTGTTACTAATAGCTAGAGATGCCTCGATCTCACGGTATGTCACATGACGGTCGTGCATTATCAATTCAGACACTGCATTGCATTAATGTCTTCCGCTGTCCAAGTTTGAATTCACAATACCAACGATATACTGTAGTTTTCGATGGTGCTTCATTACCATATAAAGAATTCAGTTCGTTGATGCATTCTGTTGAGATAATCCACTGCGGAAGTTAAGAAAAATAATTGCACGAAAATGTTCGCGAGTTAATTCCATGTTTTCGCTGACATAAAATTTTCAAGTTACTGTCAACAATAGAAATAGCGACCGGATAATAAAACTGTCAAGGTAAATATATTGTCAACCTTCACGATGCAATCATCAGATCGAAGGCAACACTGACAATGTTACCAGTACCCGAAATATAAATAATGTAATAGGCACTTTATGGAGGTGACTATAAATAATTTGCTGAGTATATGTGCATGCCGTTGAAACATATTTGTATTTTTATAAATAAAATTATTATTAAAACAACACCGGAAATATTTTAATGAAATAGAATGAGATCAAAAATTATTAAGTTGTATTTGCACATTTGAAAAATAGTAAAATGAACTTTTCAAAAGGAATCTACCGTTAAAATACCCTTGACTGGGGTACATTAATTTTTTTTTATTAGACTACACGAAATTTCAATAAATATTTATTTTGTTAATTAACAATATTAAAACTACCCAAAATAAAAACAATAATTCGTCGTTGTTAATTTTAGTTATGTAAAGAGGAACTGCATTAAGATCCTCCTAACCTTGACTTTATTCGGAACAATTCCACAATAGAAAACTATCGCTTCGTTTTATAGAGCCCCGCTCCGCCGGATGTGCAAATCGGTTCGCAAGATATCGCACAGAAATTATGATCACGACGTGGCGCGATGACTTTTACATTGTTTCGACTTTTCAGGACGTGAGACTTTTTCTATGGACTTTCTTCGGTAAAACGCCGCAATAATGTACAATTAATTTTAATTATTGGTGCGTTAAATTACGAGCAAAAGAACAATGGTATTTAAGGCCAGATAAATTTCTATATTGCTCTAGATGTGTTGAGACTGTCTTATAAATTCAAGTGATACGTTTGTATCTTACACATTATATACGAGGGAGCGTTTTTATATTCGCGGAATGGGGGACAAGGGATGGAAATAAAAAAAAACAAATTATTTTTCTTTTTCAATATATTCACCTGCAAGACGGATACATTTTTCACATCTTTCAATTAATTTATTTATACCCTCATAAAAAAATGATTTCTCTTTATCTGCAAAATACGCCGAAACTGCCTCCTTGACTTCATCATCGGCAGTAAATTTTTTACCCCGCAGCTCTTTTTTCATTTTCGGAAACAGGTAATAATCACTCGGGGCCAGGTCTGGGCTGTAGGGTGGGTGATTCACAATTTCGAAGCCCACCTTGTGCAGGGCAGCTAACGCAACGCGGCTCTTGTGGACGGGCGCGTTGTCGTGCAAAAGCAGAACACCTTTTGGCAATTTTCCCCGTCTTTTCTCTTTAATGGCTTCTTTTAGCGGCTCTAATATTGAAGCGTAATATTCTCCGGTTATAGAAACACCTTTATCTTTATAATCAATCAACAATATTCCTTCCGAGTCCCAAAATACCGTTGCCATGAGTTTCCCAGCTGATTATGACACTTTAAATTTCTTGGGAGGTGCTGTGCCCTTTTTATGCCACTGCATGGAGTCTTGTTTGGACTCAGGTTCATAATGATGAACCCAAGTTTCGTCTCCAATAACAATTCCACTCAATACACCATCCTTGTCTTCATTACAGAGGTCCAAAAATGCACGCGAACACTCTACGCGCTGTTGTTTTTGGGGCGGCGTGAGCATTCTCGGCACCCATCTTGCGTTGACCTTAGACATGCCGAGATGATCGTGTAGGATTTTAAAAATTGTTGTATCGGATACTCCAACCATTTCTGCGAGTTGTTTCTTCTTTAGTCGAGCATCTTCGAGTACAATTTGTTCAACTTTTTGGATAAGTGCTGGCGTGGTCACCTCAATGCTCCTGCCCGGCCTCGGGTCGTCTTCAAGGGATTCCCTTCCTTGTTTAAATAAACTATGCTACTTGTACACCATGGTTTTTCCTGGACAAGAGTCGCCGTAAACCTATGACATCTCATTCATTATGGTCGCGACTGATTTTCCTTGCCTGGTAAGGAACTTTATAACGGCACGATATTCGATTTTTTCCATATTTCACTTTTCACTCCTGATTATGTTACTTGGTTGACGATAGCTCAAAGACTAACTGTCTAATAACAATGAAACTTCGTATTTATACTAATCATGAGTCGCTGTACAGGCCACGCCCCCAATGCGCCTACTCACCCCTTTACAACCCGCTCATTCCGCGAATATAAAAACGCTCCCTCGTACATATACACTAAGTGAAAAGAATATACCGCACGTACATAACTTTGAAAATGTTGCATGTAAAAGTAACTTACAGATTTATTTTGTAAAATACATTTTCTTGTTAGTTCACATCTACATGCACTATGGTTTCAAATGACTGAGGTCAGTTTGAATTTGCCACCACAGCTTTTAACTCTTTCAGACTTGGTGGTCAGTTATCTAAGCACCTATTTAAGAGTTCTCAAAACCACTTTTTATGCCGTCTTGCGCCAATTTGCTAAGCAATTACTTTTTTTAAAGTCGTCGTTAATCGTTTAATGCGAAACTTTTACTCTAGAGCGCGCTGCGTAGATTAACAGATTTATTTAAAAATGTGGTAATGTGTTGTTTTTCAACGGGACTTTCCCGATTGTAATAAAAAATGCTCAGAGTATTTATTATTTAACAAATTCTGTGTTACTCTATGGTATAGTGTCTGTTTAATTATTTTATAACAAAAGTATTATAATATATTATATAATCTACGATAAATAAGGTAAATAGCACGGTGGTTAGATTACTAACCACTGTGACTATAGTAGGTTTCACATAATGTACATATTTATGTTGCATTATAAGCTTGCCGCGTGTAGTTAATGAACGTGATATAGAAGATATTTTGTTCGAAAGTATACCTTCTGATTGCGAAAGTGTGTGCAGTCTTGAATCGGATGAAGGAGAAAATTATGAGATGCAAACGGACCCGATGAGACTCGGTGACATACCTTCTGGGCTCCAGCTAAATCTTGAAGATGAATTTGACTCGAACGATGACAGAACCATTTCAAATTTACCTGACACTACTGGTTGGGACACTACTCAAACTGTTATGAGGGAACCAAATAGTAAGAAAATTTTCAGAATGGGGGAGCTGGAAAAGTACACTGGAGGCGGAGTGCTAAACGAGTTAGAGGATATCACACTATGCCTATTGTTTAGATTTCGATATATATACTGGCAAGGATAGTGACAAAGTACAAACTGATCTCGGTGGTAAAGTTGTTCGACAATTTTGCATGGATTTGAAATCGAAAAATCACAAAGTCTTTATTGATAATTATTTCAATAGCTTTGCTTTGCAAGAAGATTTGTACAAAGATAATATATTTTCTTGTGGTACCGTAAACTCAAATCGTAAATATTTACCTAAACTAAAAGAAGACAAAGTTCTAAAAAGGGGAGGAGAACACGATTCAGGGTGAGTGACACAAATATCGCCTTTCTAAAATGGAAAGAGGAAAGAAGATCAGTTTTCATGTTTACAAACTACATAGATCCGAGAAAGACTGATATTGTTACTCGCAGGGAACACAATAGAGCCAAAAATGAAATGGCTTGTCCTGAAACTATGATACAATACAACAGTTCTATTAACAATGTGAACAAATTCGACCAACTAAAAAGCACTTACGCTATAGACCGAAAATCACGTAAATGATGGCAACGACTATTTTTTCACTTTTTAAACTGCTATCACAAACTCCTTTGTGTATATGGAACTCCAGAAAAAACATAATCCAGAACTGGATCAGCTCGGCAACAAAAATTTTCGAAGAAGTGTTTACTAAGGGATCCTGGTACCAGCTCAGGCGAAGAATTCCCATTTATGCTCTAAACGCTCCCGCAATAGCTATGCATCTTCTCCTGTACAAATAAAGCGGCACAAACTAGCAGTACCAACAGAATTACGTCTGGAAGGTAGCACGCATCAGTCAGAGCGAACCACTTTTCGAAGATGCGCAAAATGCAGCACGAAAAAAAGTCCGGTGCGTACTATATGGCAATGCGGAACCTGTAAAGTCCCTCCTTGTATACGAAAAGATAAAACGTGTTTTTCAGATTTTCATAAAAAATAAATTTGCTTCTATATTATACTAAACTTTTCTTAATGATTTGTTACGCAAACAGCCACGGTGGTTAGTATACTAACCACCCTAATTTGTAAAAGTCCAAACGGTTTTGTCTTATTTTATATGTTTTTTATAATAAATAAACGTTAATTAACCTAAAAATGCAATTGTTTTTATTCTGAAGCAATATATAAGAAAGCGTGGCTGAAAGAGTTAATATATTTTTCATTCTAAGAAAGGCAACCATGCAATCTCTTAAATTTGATTATTAAATGTATCTGAGTCAACTCGTTAATACTTGATTTTTGTGTACTTTGGTGGTCTCTTTATTATTTTCATTATTTGCTTTATTTTGTATTAAACTCTTTTTTGTAGAACTACTGGTTGAATCTGGTTCTTCAGATTCATTTATTATTCAAAAAGGTAATACAATGTAAAGAGTTGTGCGAAAAATATGAAATTGCCAATAAAATATAAAATAAAAATACATTGATGTGTGTGTGTGCGTGTGTGTATGTGTGTGTCTATTCACTACCACTCAAAAGTTTAACAAAATTGTAATAAAACTAAGTAAAAGATGTTTCAAATTACGCGGTTTTTTTAAAGAATAAATAAAATATAGATGGCGCACTGAATTTGTCTGGGTATGTGGGTATTGAAAAAGTGTGATGTATGACATTTATAAAAATGGCTTCGTACACGGTATAACAACGCGTTCAAATTGTTGAATTATTTCATGAAAATCAGCGTTCTGTGAAAAGACCTTTTAGAAAATTACGTGAATTTTATGGTGTACAGAATCGTCCATCTGAAAGCACTATTGTTATGGTTTGTTATGGTCAGGTGGTGTAATTGGATCTTACTTCTTTGAAAATGCTGCTGGTGAAGCTGTAACTGTCAACGATGATCGATATCGTCGGTTGATAAACAAATTTTTATGGCCCGAATTAATGAATATTGATCTAGCGGATATGTGGTTTCAACAGGATGGCGCTACACCTCACTTTGCACACGAATCAATTGATTTATTGAGAGAAAAATTTCCTGGACGTGTAATCTCAAGAAACGGTGATGTAAACTGGCCACCAAGATCATGTGATTCGACACCGTTAGACTATTTTCTTTGGGGTTATGTGAAAAGTCAGATTTACGAAAACAATCGACAATCAATTCCTGCTTTGAAAGATGAAATTATTCGTGTCATTGGTGAGCTAGAGCCTCAATTATGTCAAAATGTCATTGAAAATTTTAACAAAAGAGTGGACGTCTGTGGAGCTGCAAGAGGAGGCCATTTGGCAGATATTATTTTTCGCATATAAATGTCATAACTGATACTTCAATTAAAAATAAAAAGTTTTTGAAAGTGAATGCAAATTATGTGTTTTATTTATTCTTTAAAACAACCGCGAAATTTGCGGCCAGATTCGTACTAAGTACGCAGCCCAGAAGCAGATAAGTCTGTACAATGTCAGTTTGTGTGGTACAAACCTTGCACAAATCTTTCTCAGTCCTAAATGCTGTGTCGAAATGCGTTGAATTGGATCTTTGGAAATATTTAATTCCTTTCCCACGTATCGCAATGAGGATTTCGGCTCATTTCTGATAAATTCGCCACAAGTTCGATGTTATTTTCCGCAACCACAGATTTCTTTTGCACCAGTTCGTCGTCATTTATGTCCATACGATCGTCTTTAAATCGTTTATACCACTCATACACACTCGTACGAGATCAACACGCATCACCATAAACTTGTATCATCAAATTAAATCTTTTAGTAAACGATTTACTAAGTTTAGAACAGAACTTGCTCTTTGTTCAAAATTCATTTTTCGACCAATGTCGAATGCACGCCGTTATTTTATGGGCAATTTCTCCGCTTCTAATGATGCAACAAATATCACGATATTTTGACATAACATTGGTGAAAGATCTACCTTACCGATGCATATTTTTTTCAATAGATGGTGCCTCTACGAATTACTATTAAAAAAGTTGTTTTTTTCTGCGACAGACTGTGTATATGTAAAGTACATGAATATTTAACTGTTGTCAGTAAATTATGTAGTCACTAGACCATTTTATTATTAGTTAGAGAATAATTAATGAAATCAAACCTTAATTGGCATATTATTTTACTGATTCGTAAAGATCAATGTTACCAGAAGTGGATTATCTAATATCGACCATATATAATAGATGGGCCTTCAACTAATAGCGAAGACGTTAATATAAAATTAGCAAGGCTGGAAACCAGTGAAAAGTTCATGTAAACTGCATACGTATCTAATCCAACTCATGACAGATTTTTTTATATTCATTAGATAAATATTATAAGAGGATTATGTACTAATAGCCCAATATTATTAAGAATCTATCTACTAGTATTGCTCATGTTTTAATCACTATTTATATGCTGGTAATTATATTAATAAATCGGAGATCTCACATACCAGGATTGTTCATTTAATCATTGGATCCACGTGAATATTATTTCTGGAATCTTATGTATATCTGGATTGCTTAGACCTTGAATTCATGCTAATAAATGAGTCGATTGTTTAAAAAATGAACTTCGAATTTCCTTCCATTATCGTCTTTAGAGTTTTATTAATATGTAAGTTGAGAATCCATGTGCTTCAGCATTAGCAAGGACGTTTCTAGGGATTAATGCTGTGGCGCCCCTTAATAACTTTTATACAGGAACCCCCCCTCCCTCTTCGAGTTAATTGTCTAGTTCCTTCCTTAGGAATAACGAAGGATTATAAGTTTCTTTAAGGCAAGCAATACGGGTTTTTGCTGCTACGATCTACAATAGAGTACAGTGCAGAGAGGGGCGTAACAAACTACTGTGTAATTCAATTTAAAAATGAGAGAAGAGATTAATGTATTTTTTCATTACACAACCATCTAACAAAGAACTTTTACCGTTATTACAAGCTAATTAACTTCGCCTTAATTGCTGTTTATAAACCATCAATAAAATATTATTTTAAAGAAAAGGCCGAGAACTTTCTATTTTTTTTGCTTCTGTATTATTAATTGTCAAATGTAAATATAAATATGCTTAATTCTAGATGGACATTTTTGAAAGTGCAGAATATATGCATACATACCAAATTAAAGCCGAGTTTAATATGCTCTTTCCTGTTATTTTTTCTGCGAAGTCGTTAACATTTAAATTTAAAGTAATAAAAAGTCGCGTATCACCAAAAATTGTAATAAATATTGATATATTGACGAAATATATATGTATTTATTGGCAGGATAAGCATATAATGGAACATCGATTAGAAATAAATAATTGACAAATAATAATAGTAACTGTAGCTCTTTATTGGGTCCAACAGATAACTTTTTATAACACTCTAAAGTAACAAACTAAATAATTTACTGCAATAAAAAAAATAAGTAAATAACATAAGCTTACAAAATAATCAAATAATAGTAAACAAAGATATCATAGGTACACTACTGGGATAGTTTGACAAGTAGTGAGAATGACACATAGGTGGCGCTCTAATCGGTAAAACGAATGCACTGTAATTTAGGTTGCCTATTTATATGTTTACATTCCGATATTTAGATAAATCGGTTAATTAGTTTATTTTTGACAGCTGATTGAAAAAGAAGCAACACGTCGTTTTGTTAAAATGGTAAAAGCAGAGCATCGTGCGGTGATTAAATATTTCGTAATTAAGGGTATGAAAGCTACCGAAATAAATGATGAGTTACGGAAAACATTAGGTGAATCTGCCCATCATCCGCCACCATAAGTAGATGAGTAAATGAATTTAAACGTGGTAGAACAAGCTGTGTTGATGAAACGGGCTCTGGAGCACACAAAATCGTGACTTCTAAGGAAATGATTATAAAAATCCATAATATTATTACGCAAGATCGACGACTCAAAGTGAGAGAGATAGCAGACATGGTAAAATTTCAACAGAACGCGTGTACCACATTTTAACGAAAGAATTGGGCCTTTCCAAGCTTTCGGCAAGATGGGTGCCGCGATTGCTTACGACTGATCAAAAGTTCACTCGTTTGCGCATTTCCAATGAGTGTTTGGACCTTTATGAGCGGAATCCGGTTGATTTGTGTAGGCGATTTGTTACTTGCGATGAAACTTGGATACACTACATTACACCCGAAACTAAACAGCAGTCGAAACAATGGTTTGAACGTGGTTCTGCAGCTCCAAAGAAAGCGAAAACCACTTTATCGGTAAACAAGGTGATGGCATCAATTTTTTGGGATTCAAAGGACATTTTGCTCATTAATTACCTTCAGAAAGGTGCCACAATAAAGGGACAATATTAATAATAATAATATTTTATTTCAAAAACCAAGTATACATAATATCTGAACATACAAAAAATAGCAGCTCATACATAATACACATACCATATGCTAGAAATACGTCACTAAAAGAAAAGGAAATACTACAAATTTCTACATAAAAAGTCATTTAAACTGTAACAGTTTATCGCAAACAAGTACTGCTTAAGATTGTTTTTAAAATTGGGGAAGTTATTGATACTTTTAATATTATGAGGTAAGTTATTATACAGTTTGCAGCCCATAAAATATGTACCTTTTTGGAACACAGTTGTAGAATGAGGCAGTAGATAATGGTCGGCTCTTGTTTCATATTTGTGCTTTACATTCCCATTCGAAAATGCCTCCTTGTGCTTAAACACGAAGCAAAGAAGGTCCAGTATATAAATATCATAAAAAGTTAGAAGCGAATCCTTTCTAAAGCATTCCCTGCACGAGTCCCTGTAGCTCATCACAAAGATGATTCTGAGGGCCCGTTTCTGCAAATGAAACACTCTAACTACTTCCGGCGACACACCCCAGTGTATCACCCCATATCTCATGGAAGACACGAAATTGGCGTGATAGAACGCTAGTAGAGTACTCCGATTGCACGTTTTGCGGAGCAGCTTCACGGTGAAACACACCTTAGCCAAGGTACTGCACACGCTATCAATATGAGTGCAGAACTTCTACAAAAATTAAATGTTGAGATTCGTGCTAAACGGCCAGGAATAGCAAAGAAAGAAATTCTGTTTCACTAAAACAACGCTCCCTCGCATACCAGCACAGTTGCGATGTCCAAAATCAACGAATTGCATCTCCAATTAGTACCGCATGCGCCTTATTCGCCGGATCTAGCCCCTTCCGACTTCCACCTTTTTCCAAAATTAAAAACGGCACTAGGTGGAAAGAAATTTTCGTCTAACGATGAGCGTATCATCTTCGTCAATGAGTATTTTGCAAGCCTTCCGGAATCGCATTTTAGAGATGGCATAAGGGCATTGGAGTACCGTTGGAATAAATGTATTGCTCTTTTAGGAGAATATATTGAAAAATAAAAATTATTTTGTATTTAAAAAAGTCGTTTTTCTTTTCCATTGTCACTACTTGTCCAACCACCCTCGTATAAAAATACATCATCCAATCTTCGCTCGGCAGTATTACACATTACAGGCGACTTTCTCACCAAAATTGCTCTAACTTTTAGTGCTACAAAAGTGGAATTGTATTTTTTAACTAGTCGTGACATATAAAATTGTAATTTAGATAATAAATATGCACAAACAACTTCGTTATTTCGATGAGATCCCAGTGTAACAAAAGCATGTCTTTGGAGTACTTCCACGAGCAATTCCAATTGTAAATGATAGAAATATTAACAACTTCCGTTGAATTCGTTCAAGGCATATATTTTTCCCAATATGTGAAATACAATATATGGCATGAATATTCCATTTTGCTTAATACAAAGACTTTAAAACGTTTACATTTATAAAGTAGCAAGAAATTCTAAGGTAATTTTGACACACATATCTTTTTTTTTTTAGTTTTTTTTGTCCTTCACAATTTGTATTGACTCTAACACTAACGATAACGAAATGTTTTGAAATTTTTCTATTGAGTCAAATAAACCTTTATATTTGTCGTAAATTTGTTTTTAAGCGGAAGTATTTTGAAATCTTTTCTGGCTTTCCTGAATTGCTATAGCTTTGTTAGTTTGAATTATAGAACCACAGATTTTATTTGTTAGAAATTCTCACAGTAATAGAAAACAACTTTCAACCATATTCCCCAACGTGTGAAAATTGGTTCTGGTGGCTCAGGAATACCGGGGCACCGTCGAATTCGTTCGAGAGATTTCGAAAACACTCTATTGGTATTTATATCTCTGGATAACATTGATGAATAGTTTATGGTACAAAGTGTAAAGCATGAACTTTACACGTTATATGTAAAAGTCTCTCATACGTGCCCCAAGGGTCTACACTACACGCTGCACCTTTGCTCACAAACGTCAACAGTAGATCAGCTTCATATTTGCTTTACCAGTACACGTGCCTAATCTTTTAAAAGCTAATACAATGAGAAATGTTGCTTTAAGGAGATCTATAGAACGCACTATAATATTCAAAATAGAATGTTTTTTTTCGATATGTCGTCGACACATAACCACAGTTGTATATCTTTTATTCAAGCTTCGATCATGTTTTCGATGTCGCTATGCACATTTGACAAATGGCTGTCTAACGCTCTCTGGAATATCGGCTTTCTGTTGGGATTGTATTTATTACAGAAGTCATGAAACGGTTACTTATCGAGTGTATGAAGTCTCGAATCACCATCCTGAACAGTAAATCAAACATAAATCGCGTTTTTGATGGCACGTTATTTCTCTTATTTTGTGGCTGTACATATGGACATATGTATATGTATAATGGTCTTAGTTTTGCCTTAAACACCTCCAGTGGCGGCTCGTGAGTATTTGACATGGTGAGGCAGATAGAATAATAAATATTCAAAATTGTTTACAATTGATTAATAAACTCTATATACCTACTACATATAAAAACAGTTTATATATATTTATATATATATATATATATATATATATATATATAGGCTTCCAGTACAAACAGGGCTGCCAGACGTGAACTGAGCCCTATATCGCGCCCCATTCGATTTTTAAGGGAAAACGAAGTTTCAAAGCAAACCCTTGTGAAACGAAAATAAACATTCTAAAAAATCAAACAAATTCTAAAAACATTAATCAAAAATAAGAACTCAATCTTCTAGGATTTAAAAATAAAAAATAAATACATTCCTATTATAATATAAAATTTAATAATATAACAAATATATACATATATATGTATATATATAAATCAACAACAATCCAATAACAAAATTTCAAAATTACATGCAAAATGAAAATATTTTAAAATACAGAGAATTTCCTTTATTGGCATTGCACGTAGAATTACATTTAATAGATTTTACTTCTTGTATAGCAAAGGTATCCTCCGGTTTTTTGTGTTAGCAAAATAATCAATTACATCATTATAAAATCGTTCATCCCTCGTCATCGTTTTAACCAATTCCTTTTCGATTGCAATTAGTGCACAGTTACTAAGTCTTTGTTGTCCAATTGTATTTCTAACATACGATTTTATACGTTTCAATGTGGAAAAACTTCGCTCAACGGACGCGGAAGTTACCGGTATGGTAACTACTATACTTAGCAATTTAAAAAGTTCTGGCATACAGATGGCTAACTTTTGTTCGTGCATAAATCTTAACATTTCACATGGTGTTTTAGAATTACCAAGGAGTTGCATGTCACTATAAATAACAGCTAATTCATTTTTTAATTGAATTTGATCAAAAAATTTATATTGTTCAAACAAATTATTTAAGAGCCTCTGAGGAAATGCCTTCGAATATTCTTCAAATTTACTTTCTGTTAATAAATCAAAAAAAGCAAGTTTTTCTAAATCAATAAATCTAATTTCAATTTGACTAATAAACGTATCTAGAATTTCGAAAAATAATTTTCTATAATTTTGTTTAGTATCTGGAACGTCATCAATTCTACGCCTTTTATGTGCAACAGATTCGTCAGACACCGAATTTTCGTATACAGTACTGAAATATGTATCACACTCCCGAAATTCTCTAAACTTATCAAGCAAAAAACGTAAACGATCTCTGGCATAAATAACATCAGTTAGTTTGTTTTGTAATATTGAAAATACAACGTCAGTTTGTCCAAATATTAACTTAAAAGTATCTAAAAGAAAATTAAAATCATTATCCAGAAGAAGATTTTTTAATCCAAAAGCTTCTCGTATAGATATGCTATCAAAGTCAGGACTTTCTGCAATGAAATCAAAAACTTCAATTAACTTATTTTTGTTCGCATGAATTGTAAAAACAGCCCTAGAAGTGAAATTCCAACGAGTAGATGCGTTTGATGGTATATGTTTTTGACAGATTAAATTTAACACATGAGTTCTCTTAGTGGATTTGGAAAAAAAAGATGAAAACCCTGACAAATTTGAAAAAAATATTCTTACAGACGTTATGGACTTACAAGATGTTCCTAACACTAAATTCAAGATATGTGCATGGCAGTGTGTAAATATTGCTTGAGGAGCTATTTCTTTAACTTTTGTTTGTAAACCGTTCACATGCCCAGCCATAACTGCCGCTCCGTCATACGTTTGAGCAATTAGTTTACTATTAAACTGAAATTTTTCAAAAATATTAGTTAACAATTTAAATAAATCATCAGAGGTGCGACCTGAACTTACATCAAAGAATCCTAAAAACCTTTCAACAATATTACCCTCGATCGTGTATCTTACAATAATAGACAATTGCGAATTACATGTTATATCTGTTGTTTCGTCTATTTGCCATGAAAAATATTCTGAATTAAAAATTTCACAATCTATTTTTTTCTTTACAATAAAATTAATTGATTCTATTAATTCGTTTTGAATTGTTTTCGATGTGCCAAAAAATACAGAGCTATCATCTAAGAATTTTTGTAAAATGGTATCATGTTTTGCCGTTAATAAAACAAGTTCTTTAAAATTTCCCCTGTTTGCAGAAGTATTTGTTTCATTATGTCCTCTGAAAGATAATTCCTGTGTACAAAGAAATATAGTAATATCAATTAAACGCTTTAATATATCTCGATTTTGGCTAACTTCTTTATTGTAATTCTCCATTTGATTGCGCCTCACATTATCTATCGCATCCGCGATATTATATTTTCCGAACATATGTAATTTACAAGTAGCTAAAATGTGATGTTTGGATTTAGTATGTTTTTCTACTGATCGCGACAAGTTTTTAAGATCAAAATAACCCGTTTTACTCCAAATACTATCTGTATTTGTGGAAAAAATTATACATGCCCAACAAAATAATCTGTTTCTTTTTATACTACCACATAACCAATTACATTTGTTATACCACGAATTATTGAAATTTCTGTTAGACTTACCGTGTATTGTAAGACATTTTGATAAATCAGGGTTTGGTCTTGGAAGGTTTTTGACATATAATTGATCTTCTACCGATAGAACAACGAACGTATTTCTTATTAAAAAATCTACAATGTCTTGTGTATTTCTTACATTTTCTAAATCCATATTCACAATTTTTAAATCACTGAAAATATCACTAAACAAATATTAAAATATTTAATCTAACTTTGTTATTCCCCCAACTTTAACTGCTGTTATTTGCGATTCGGGCCGAGAATGTCAGCCTCGAGTATATTCGGTAGTTCGGCGATTGTGATTCGATGAGAGGCTCAGTTTAAATTGGCTTCAGATTGATATCTAAATAATATATACTTGAAACAATAAAAATACTCCTGTTAAAACTTAAAACATATTATTTGCGTGGAGGAAATATTGAGAAACTGTACAAGAAGAATGTAAACCTTTAGACATCTTTATATCATTAAATAAATACTTAATTTATCCTATTAATAATGCTTTCTATATTATTAAAAAATTCAAAAATCTCACAATAAAGTTAGAAAAATCTATTAACTTTTTGAATATTTTTTCTTCTTTGTTATCTTAAATATGTAGCTAATACTTTACTGTAATTTCCATAGAAATTGAGAATTTTTTGACTGCTGTAGTGCGTTATAAATTTTCAATGAGAGGCAATGAGTGGCCGGGCCTCAAATATTCGTGTTTAGTAGGGATATACATAGATCAAGCATGAAGTTGGTCGGGGCAAGTATACGCGCTCGTACATTCGCACGGAATTAAAATGAAATGATAAATTTGTACTTTGCTTGTAATGCCGGTTTATTTAAAACTATTTTCTTATTGTTTATAAGATAAATTCTGAATAAAAGATGATAATTAATTTATAAAGAATTTTAAAAGTATACATATTATTCTTGTTATAATTCCAAGATTTAGATGGTGAGGCACTGCCTCACCTGCCTCACCTGACCAGCCGCCACTGAACACCTCCGTCATAGTTAACAATTATACGTTGGCTTTATATAAAAATCCGCTCGCTACTAACTTATAATTCTACACTTCATCATTTTATTACAATATGCTGGTAGGGGCGCTGTGTACTCGGTACGAACCTTACCCGTGGGAGAACATCCAAGCTTTGGTCATAACTGAAACCTGAGTTAATTTAATGAGCAGATACTGTAGTCCGGATTTAATTGGGAGAGGCCTCTTTCTATTTAGAAATTTCAAGAAGCACCTGAAAGAACATCATTTTACAGACGACCAAAGCCGAGAAGATGGATGCTTCGAAGACCAACAGAAATATTTTTTTTTGGTGGAATATAATCGTTGTAAGAACAGGTAGCGTAAATACATTGAAGTCGATATTAAGATGAAAAATAAAATTATAAAAAAAATGTACTTTTATCATTTCATTGTTAGGTTGAAAACTTTTCTAGTTTCCTCAGAATTAAGTAATGTGAATTATTATTCATTAGAAGATAAATAAAAGAATGAAATTATTAATTTAACACTTGTTACTAGCACAATTTTAGTCAGCCCGCACACTTACAAATATGTCATTACACGAACTCGTAATAATGTATAAAATACAATATGTGAAAACGCCGAGCAGTTTGACACGGTTTAAAAATTTTTCTATTGAATTTTAATGTCAATATTGCCATGATACGAAACAAACGATTGAGTGAAAGTCGACAAAATTAACCTAGCACAAAATCAGGTCACATTCTAATTTCATCAACAATTAACTTTTTTATTCTCCACGCTTGTTCTCTTCATGTTATGGTTGTCCAATTTTTTACAGAGCGTCCAACATTCGCGGTTGATTAAATGTTGATGATAACAGGGGAGGAAAGTATGTAAATTAAACGGCAACCCTTAAATATAAAATTTATCGAACGTACGATTGACTAAGTTTTACTTTCAATTAATTTTAGCAAGCTCTCGCTTATCATTTTGGTGGTTCTGTAGAAGTTAAGAACTTCTGGAAACCACCAGAAAAGGGAGGAGGGGAATAAGAACAACAATTCTAGCAGTCGGCGAATTAGTTTAAGTTTAATTTAATTTTTTTTAAGCAAACTTTATTTGTTTTTAATTTGATGGAGTAAAATATAAAGGGAACAAATTTAGTAATCCGATTTTTTTGTATTTAAAGAATACTGTTTATGTATTTACAATAACGACAAATAAATAATTTCTAAAATTTTATTTTATTGATCAAGAAGGCACAAAGAACTAGAAACTAAATTTAAAAACTCATTGTTTCATCGCAAACTTACCATAACTTCTACACATGCACAAGCATTTTTTAATTTCATTTTAGTTTTGAAATCTATCGAGTTGTTACATAACTCCGTTCTGTTTTACACAATTTATTCAACAAAATACATATTCTAAAAGAGAACTTTTTAACAAATGTACTGGATATTATTTTCTATCACTACTTACCGTCGAAAGCCAAGTTGCTACGGTGTACGTGTTCTTCGACGGTACAGATTGAGTACGGAATTTGTTTCGTGCGGGTTCTTTCCGTAGTTTTCCAGGTGCGACACTGTTTAATTATCTGCTGATGATGGCAACTTAGTTGTCGAAAGACGTATACAGAATACGAAAATTAATGTGGAAAGGAGTTATATATTAACTTTAAGTGATTAAATTACTTACATTGTTAAAAATATATTTTCTTGTTTAATATTGTAAAATTTGCAAACACACAAGCATATTTAAATTAACTAATTTTTTTTTAAAATTGTGTACTTGCCAAAGGACTTACGCATTATAAATGATGCTTTCTAAAAACAACATCTAGTATTTTCTTTTTCTTTTTATCTCATGTTAGGTATATCTGCATATTGATTTGTAAATTTTCGTTGTTGAATGCTTGTATATCCAGGGAGATTTTATTATTTTTTAAATTTTTTTATGATATTAAGTTATTGAGTTGTCTCTTTCATCATTTATTGTGTTTTGGTATTTTTTTTAAGTATATCATTTCCTTAATTATACGTTTTTGTAATTATTTTGTATTTCGATGATTTCGATCGAATTTATGTTTTTTCTTTAAAGCATGTTTGGATAAGGCTGTTGCATTTATTTTGTTATTAGGTAGACTGTACATATTTGTGTTTGTACGTTCTCTTATGTATTGTTTTGTTTGTCCTACATATATATATATATATATATATATATATATATATATATATATATAACTACTATTTAAAAAAATCCAGCAAAAATATGTAAATATTAAATTTTTTTTAGGTTAAAAACAATAAATATGTTGAAAAAGGACGTACGCTCGAAACTTCGTTAATAAAAACTGAGTGTTTTATGACCCCATTGGCCGAAATACCTAAACACAAAAGAATTAAATTTATATATAGTACTACATAATTGTAATTACTAGATATGTTGTAATCGTTATATTATATAGGTGTATATTTTTATAATATTGTCTAGATACAACAAAATCATTATAAAAGTCGCTCACACATTTTCTAAAAATTAACATCATTTAGAAGCGTTTCATGTAAGTATAATACAATGTACAATTACACAAAATTATGCAATGAAATCTAATAATATTTACCTGTAAATTACGAGGAAGAAACGTTAGAGTAAATCGCTTAATACGAACCAAAAAAAAAAAATTCAAAGTTTATTTAAACTGAAGCGTGTCTATTCCATTCACACGCCGATGTGAAAGTGTAGAGAATGTACGGCATAATATCTAGAAGGCCAGGAGAAATTTTCAATTTAAAACAAAATTCCACTTTTCTTTTGTATTTACAGAAGCTGTGGTGTGGAAATGATTCAGGTGAAAATCAACACAAAACAACACAATTTAATATGCAAAAGGAATTTATTTTTTTCTTTGTATTAAAAAGAGATAAACTTATTCGCTAAACAAAATAAATAATTTTTGAATAAAATTAAGAAACGAAGAACATACAAAGAGTGTATGTGACACTTACAGGTAGAGCTTACATTAAAAATTAAAAAAAAAGTATTACATACATTGTAGGTAACTCAAATATTCTTTTTTTTAAATAGAGAACTTTCACAAAATGAAATAAATAAGTTAAAAGTACTTAAGAGTAGCTAGAATTAAAAGGTAACATATAGGAAGATAATGTATAAATACAGATAAATAAAAAGCAAAAAAAAGAACTTCTTTTCTAGAAAAAAAAAACCTTAAATCTAAATTTAAATAAATAAAAACAACAAATAACCTCATAGAGGAAGCCTCTTGCGATAACAAATTTATACAAATGCCAAAATTTTATTTTAAATGGAATGAATCGATTAGTTTGCCGTGATGGACGGCCTTTGTCTGAATCCTTTAGATCCATCGGGACCTTTGGGTAATCTCACAACGTTTTCATTCTGAAAGGCCGCGCTGTTACTCCTAGACCTTCCAGAACTGCTATCTGAAGTTTGACTGCAAGAAGACATCCTCCTATTACTCGAACTGCTTTCAAAACCAGACAAACTGCTACACGTACTGAATCTTCTCGAAGAATACAGGCTCGAGTCACTAGAATCTCTGCTTCCGTAGGATAATCTGCGAGGCATGAAGAGAAAGTTGGCTTCTGTCGTCGTGGCCGAAAAACGTCTTTGAAGCCAGGCGGCTGGCTCGATTGTTTTCGACGGAAAATGAGCCGAGTTGCCGCGTTTTAACTTGGAACGTGGATCAGTTTTGGTTTTGTCGTCGTTTTCTTCGTTTTTCTTCGAGTTTTCTTTCTCCGTTTTCTGAGTTTTCGCATTCTTACTCTTGTTGTTTTTCTTTTTACGTTCCGGATGGGGAATACCATTTAATTCGTACACTTTTAAGGGTTCGCCGCAGGTAGTCGCCAATTTTAAAGCGTTCCTCGCCGATTCCGACGTGACGAATTCAACTAAAGCGCACACCATGCCGCTCAAAGATGGATTTTTGTTTATGAATTGTCTTACGTCAGCCGGAATCGGATTCCCTGGTCTGAGGATCCTAATCAGGGCGATTTCACCGCATTGTTTGAAGAGTTCGGCTACGTTTTCTATCGTCGGTTTCTCTATGGGCATGTGAACGGCCACCACGGTTCTAGACGGCGTCGTCTCGTCGTATTGAGGTAGAGGATCCACTCTGCGCAATTTGGTTCCAGCCTCGTTGATTTCCAATTTCGTCGAACGCGACAGAGCGTGAGCCACGACTCTCCAATCCTTAGTTATGTGCTTGACGCGTTTGAAACTCGAAATTAGTTTGAGCGAGACGTACCCTTCTTTATTCCTCTTGACGTGTTTTAGCAAGAAGGCGTCTTTAGTGATATTCGCGTCGGAAAAATAGAATTCGACTTGTTGCACGATCTTGTCGGCCAATTCGTCGCTTGGGGGTTGGAAGGGTGGTTCCGTAACTTCAGGGGTTACTTCGCAACCGGAATCTTTGCCGCCACCTTGAGATCCAGTATCGGAAGCGCTATCGGATATCTCTCCCATGTGCGTTCCCTCATCTTCGGCGTCTGGATGGGTTATTGTCGGGGATTTGTCGAAAGATAGGGACACGTCGCTGTCTATCGACGAAATACTGTCTCGAGTTTCCAGAATCTTTCCCGAAGGTGGTAGTTCGGTCTCGTTTTCTTCGATGATCGTCTGAGTGATTGTTTCGTTTATCGGTGCGGGCATCTTTGTACTTTTTCTCACCACGTCAAACAACGGAAATATCGAATCGAAAGAGAACTTTTTTTGTATTATTAAATATTACTTTAAATTAAATAATCCTTATTTAAAACTAGTATCACATAACTCAGTACCACTCCGTTTTATTACAAGAAAAAAACGTCCAGTTTACTGTTCAAATTTCCCTTCTTTTCTCTCAGTCTTTTTCACAACTTCAAAATACAAGTATGTATATATTGTATTTTGTTTTCGCGTTTTTAGTTTTTCGTTTCGTATTCAACAAGCAATCGACGGCGTGAACGAGCTGAGAAAAAGTGGGTCACACAACACACACACAAGTGAAACACGCGCGTTAACACTTCGATCAGTTCATGCTACTGCCACAGTATCATATGACCTAGCTTTCTTCAACTGTTTCGGTTAACGGACCGCTTCGCCTTTTTATAAGTTTCGCGTTGGTTCGGCAAGTGGTGTTTCTCCCACCAGTTCCGATCCACGGCAATCTAGATCTTACCTCGCGCAGTGTCATGGTCGTAATCATGACCTACCTCAAGACGTACCTTCGGAACTTGAAATGTGTCAGTTTCCCGCTCGATTTCGTGTCCCTATATTTTCGTTGGTAAGCAAGGTCTGAATATTATTTCTACTAATCGCTTACCTATTCTATTAAAGATGACTTGTTGTATATCCTTGACTATGTGTAAATAAGACAAGGCTACCACCGTTCGTACGTACCTACATATATATACGGTTCTTTTCGACTAGCTCTGTCGATTTAATTAATTGATTCTACCTCTCACTGTCGAATATATTGTTTGTGTGATGGGAATCGAAAATGCCAGATCAAGAACGAGGTGAATTCGATTGTCGTTCGGTGTTTTTGAATGGGGTTCTCGCATTACCGACAATAACAAGCAACAAAATAACTATGTAGTATCGAAATACGTTTTGTTTTGCCGAATACAGCCTTCGACAGACAAAATTCTTTGTGATTAAAATTGGCATTGTGCTAATTTTAGTCCGTTATTAAAACGTATTTACGCAGTTAAATCATGAGAACGTAAAGTGAGGAAAATGTTTTTAAAGAGTTATTTTAAAAAGTGACTTCTTCCTATGTAAATATTTCGGCGGAATATCTTCAATGAACATTGATATCCACTGAAAGTCGACGCCTTACAAAAAATCTCGTCGAAGTTGCAGAAAATTTAAAAACTTTTGGAGGTATGTTAAATTAATCGTAGAAAAGTCTCCACTGTATATATGAATGCGCCAAACTTTACTATTATATTCGTAGACCTTTTAATATACGATCAGCGACATCATCCAGCAAAAAGCAATTATTAAATTAATCAAGAAAAGTAAATAAATCTCCTTACCATATCGATGTTCGTATTTTGTATATTTCGATAACTAAGTTGTCATCATCAGCAAATAATTAATCTCTATGCCGCACCTGGATTCAAAACCCGTACAGAAACAAGTCCGTATCGGGCCAAATATACAATGTAGATTCGTTTCACATTATTTCGATTTTATTCTATCTTTAAAACTAATCACTTATCAAGAATTCGGAATCGGACCACCATCGACGTTTAATATATGGTTTCTGTCTTATTTAAATATATATGCTTTTGCAGATATCTAATGCACCGTAATTATTCACATCTTAATCAAATGTAAACAATCCGCGGTTGCGTTATGATTATTCTCTAGCACATGTTTGCTAAACTAGATTTCTCAGGTCGATTAAATTTGATCTGCGCCATATGTTTGTTGTACCGGGTTTCTATTGAACGTTTTATCTGACCTCTGTACTGTTTATTGTAATTTAGACATTTAATTTTGTAAATTCCCGATTTCCTATTGAATTTGACTTCGTCTCTTGCATTAACTAAGAGTGATTTAAAAGAGTTAGTGAATCGAAATGTAACTTGGTGACTGTCCTCTTTGAATAGTGAAATGGCAAACATATAAATTGCTTGTCTCAATTGTTTTGAGGTGACAGACTTGTGGTATCCCAGATTATGTTTTTTATGTTAGACTTCCTAATTAATCCGTTGATATTTCCGAATCGAAACCATTGTATCTCGCAATGTTTCTAATAAAATCCAACTCTCTTTCGTATCTCACTTTTGTTAGTGGGAAACTAAGCAAACAATTGATAAGAAAACCGAAAGAAGCCATCTTTTGTTGTATGCTATGATTTGAATCAACCGTGATAAATCTATGAACATTAGTTTCTTTTCGGAAAATATCAATTTCTATTTTATGATTATTTCTAATGGTCAGGTGTAACTAAGAAAGGTAAAGTGTGATTGTTTTCTTTTTCTACTGTAAATTTAATCGTCGGCAATTTTTAATTTAATTGCTTAATGAATCGTCAAAGTTACACTTATGTGTGTCAAAAATGGCGAAAATATCATCTACATATGTACATACCTAATTTTTGCTCGCGTATTAACATTCGTTCCTTTTCGGAAACTATCAAATTATATTTTATGACTATTTCTAATTACTAGGGTATCTGAAAAAGGTAAAGTATCATTGTTTTCTTTTGCTACCATAAATTCAGTCGTCGAGAATTTTGAATTTAATTACTTGACGAAGTTACATTTACGTGTGTCAAAAATCGCGAAAATGTCATCCATATACCTAATACAAACTTTTGGAAAATAGTTAGCATTATGTTTAAATTGAACTTCAAAATTACTAATGAATAAAACCGCTATAAATGGAGAAAGAAAATTGCCCATTGTCGTTGCTTGTTTCTGTTCATAATAATTTGCTTATCAATCTCCACTTATAGCGACCGAAAATATATATATATATATATATATATATATATATATATATATATATATATATATATAATCACACTACTCACACTATTACGTTTTCACAAATAATTGACTGATACGTTTCATATCAGACGACTTGCACACACTCTAAGAAAAACGGCCTGCACAGATGTCTAACTCTACCCCTTGAGTAGTCTCTCGGTCTATTCTGAAGCTCAACTTTCTTTTTGAACTCCTAGAACCAATTCTCTCTTGGGAGCTCTCAAGTCCCCCTAACTCTTGTTAGAATTCCCAGACTATTTATAATATTACCAATTTCTGTCACGCACTCTAACCACAAAGGAATTATCCTCTTTCGCCCACCTGGATTATTACTTCCAAGTGAGCATCATAAACTTAGACAATATACATAATACATTCAATTAAATTGTAAAATTAAAACCTCTCTAGGAATACATTAGAGAAAATGCGTAATAGATTCAATATCGAAAATTAAAAGTACAGGATTATATAAATTAAACATTCTTTTTAAATGGACACGACAATATACAAAAAAGGAAGAACATAATATAACAACTATAAATTAGTATATCAATAAAACTTTTCCGGGATCAAAAAAATGCAAATAAGTGTACCTAAAAGAAATATTATCTGTATTTAAAGGACCAACATTTGTTACTCTCTTAAAATTAAATCTATAACACAAATACAGTGTGAGCAACAATGAGTGACCTGATCCTACATTTCTTTCCATACATATCGCCTCAATATTTACTTCTTCTTAAAAGTGAAATTAGACAGTGTCTCACGCAGTTCTAATAATTATAATAAAAATATATTTGGTATGTATTAAAATGTATGCACATATATATATATATATATATATATATATATATATATATATATATATATATATATATATATATATATATATATATATACCATGCTCAGATGTATTAGACACCCCAGGTAAAAACCCTTATTCTCGGTATTATCCAAGTCTGACGGAAATTACCCGTAAAAATAGAGTTTGTGGTAGAGATCAATTAGATTATCCTATTTTTTCACGTTGTGTCAGTTATTCGTTGAAGAAAAATGCCTAAAACACGCGAGTTGTCGGTAGGGGAACGCGCCCAAATAGTGCTACTGCATTCCCAGAAGTTATCAATAGCTGCAATTGCAAAAAAAAAAAAATGCTCGCGATGTGCAGTCCGTACAACCATTAGTCGCTATCAGGAGAGTGTGTCGTTTGTTAACAGACCAAAAAGTGGCAGAAAACCCTGTACCTCGATTAGAGAAGACAGAATTTTACAAAGACTGGCTTTCAGTGATAGGAAAAAATCGTCGAAACAGCTCGCCAGTGAGCTGAAACAGCGCTATTGCGTAACAGTTTCTGCGCAAACAGTGAGAAGGCGTCTCCAGCGTGCTGGTTTACGAGGGTGTAAACCGCTTTTAACTGACGCTCATAAAAAGAAACGGTAATTATGGGCCAAACAACATGAAAATTGGACAATCGAGATGTGGTCGAAGATTATTTGGTCTGATGAATCGAATATCGAGGTATGTAAGTACATCTTCATGACTAATATTCTTATCATTGTATGCAATTCAGTTTACATGTAACATTAAACAAAATTAATCCTGTCTAGGTGCTAACTTTCTTCTTTTGCCTGGCAGCTTTGGGGACTACCTGGGACGCTATACGTTCGGCGTAGGCAAGGGGAAGCTTATGAACCACAATGTATCATTCCCACAGTAAAATCTGGAGGTGGTAGTATCATGGTTTGGGGTTGTATGTCTGCATACGGTGTTGGAGAAGTGTACCTGTGCGATGGACGGATAAATAGCCAACGCTATTTAGCCATGTTGGAGGGAGTATTAGAACCGTCTGTGCTAAAACTATTCGACCAGGATATTCTACAATACATTTTTCAGCAAGATAATGCGCCCTGCCACAAATCGGGAGCTGTAATTCGTTGGTTCGAGGAAAACACAGTGGAGGTATTGGATTGGCCGCCACAAAGTCCCGATTTGTCGCCCATTGAAAATTTGTGGCGTATCTTAAAAACTAAGATCACGGAACATAAATGCCTGTCAAAAGCAGAATTATCAACAAAAATTCGCGAAATATGGGCTGCAATACCACCGGCAGAGTGTTACAATTTAGTAGCTTGTATGCCTCGACGAGTGCGAGCTGTCACTAAGGCCAAGGGCGGAACGAGAAAATATTGATAAATTGTACTATATTACTAAATAACACATAAATTCGTAAGGTGTCTAATACATTTGAGCATGGTTGTATATATATATATATATATATATATATATATATATATAACCATGCTCAAATGTATATATATATATATATATATATTAGGTACGCAACTAAGTTCTCGTTGCTTTTTTTTTATGAAAATGCTACTTT